>JXCR01139001.1:141590-158283 GCA_002079205.1 Phalaenopsis hybrid cultivar | reverse complement strand
ATGAGGCCGCCAAGCTATTCCTGTCTCGAACGTCTAAATGGGCTAACCCTCATCACGATGAATGACGAACAGTAACTTAGGTTGATGCTCAGAATGATCCTAGGAGATTTGGTAATAACATGATAACTCATATTATTCATATGGACAACCAATGAGTAATGCTCGTTTCTCTGTTATTATTACTGGTCCAACTATAGATAGCCTGGGTACTGCCACCTACATGCAAACTCGTGGGATCTAAAACTATATCGTGTTGCAGGAAACACTACAATACTTCAGAAAATAAGGCCCCACATCGAATTTTATCGATGATTTACATACATATCACTTAATTCATATGTATTTATATATCTAAAACATAAATACATATGCATAAAATGTGCATTTCACATTTTAAATGTTATAGTAATGATATTTTTTTGTGATACGAATGATATGTGATAAAAATACTAAAAAAATAAACTAAAATAATNAAGGCCCCACATCGAATTTTATCGATGATTTACATACATATCACTTAATTCATATGTATTTATATATCTAAAGCATAAATACGTATGCATAAAATGTGCATTTCACATTTTAAAAGTTATCGTAATGATATTTTTTGTGATACGAATGATATGTGATAAAAATACTAAAAAAATAAACTAAAATAAAGTTTAGCTCTTAGTATATAAATACATAGAAATTGAGTGATATTTACTTAAATGCCCTTAATTTTAAGGCAGATATTTGGTATTAAATGAGTTCTAGTGCTAAAGGTAGGTTAATGGGACAAAAAAATAAATTTATTTATCTTAATATATTGAATAAAAGACATATGGAGAACCACTAAATGCCTAAAGACGTTTGACTCATTAAATATCTCTCTCCTTAATTCATCGTTAAAGGCTGGATGCGGGCCCGGCCCATATAGGCCGGCCGATGTTGTCGCATAGGATAAATATTTCAGCATACATGTAGAAATGTTTAAACCGTCCGATTAGAATGTTAGCGCATTTCAGCCGTTCATATTTCCTCATAAAGCCAAGATGCCGCGGGCCGCATAAGTCGTGCGCCCCACGATGAATGCAGCTCGCCGTCGCCGGCTGCTTGGCTCGTTGAATTTGAAAAAGTCGCATAGGGCTGTTAATTAAGATTATTAAAAAATGACAAATAATATTATCTAAAATTTAAAATTATTGATATAAGTTCTACTATTACAAATCCTCCAAGAGGAAAATGGGGCGTCTTTAAGAAAGCTGGTGCCAGATTCTTTAGGANCCGCATAAGTCGTGCGCCCCACGATGAATGCAGCTCGCCGTCGCCGGCTGCTTGGCTCGTTGAATTTGAAAAGGTCGCATAGGGCTATTAATTAAGATTATTAAAAAATGACAAATAATAAGATCTAAAATCTAAAATTATTGATATAAGTTCTACCATTACAAATCCTCCAAGAGGAAAATGGGGCGTTTTTAAGAAAGCTGGTGCCAGATTCTTTAGGAAAAAATATTTATTTATTATTATCACCACAACTTTCTAATGGTGCATTTGGAGCGGCAGTGTGGTGTTACTCCACAGTTTTTTTATTTGACAAAACTGCATTTTTGTCTGCATTTTTCAAAAGCTGCAGCTGACAACGGTTAATGTTAGAAAATTGCGGTATTTATGCAATAGCCACTACAGTTTTTTTAACATCAATTTATTCTTTGACAACATCTCCAAACAGATCATAAGAAGTTGTTTTCTCCCACACAACTTCATAACCATATTTCTTAAACATATACAACCACCTCAAATAAACATTTTGACATACCCTTATTATACTCATAAAATTTAATTTCATGATAATGCAATGTTATCACTTCCCCAAATAAAATAATGATTATAAAATTTATTATGGTATAAGTTATTGGAGAAAGTATATTCGCTTTGCGCATTTACGAGCAGCACAACAACATAATTGTTGAGTTCTTAGTTTTTCACAATGAGATCACTGATTCAAATCACACATATTACTATTTAGACTCACCCTTCATAATATATAAACACATGAGTTAGAAGTCTACACTCAGCCAAACTCAACTACGCTTCTACTTACAAATAAAATGTAATTTTTAACAAAACAAATCTTAAAATATTCAAATATTATCAAATCAAATTAACTTTAAATCTCAAGTTAAATAGCTATTTAATTCAAGATAAAATATATGCAAAGTTTTTTACAGGCCAAACGTTGAGAAGAGAAGGGGAAACGAGAACTTTTTAATGGGCTTATTTAAGCCCATTTGTTATGGGTCAATACTTGAATGAACAAGCCCATAGAATGGGACTAACATGAAGTTAACTCGTATCACGTTTTGATTCTTCATATAAAATTCATTTGAAATTATAATAAGGGACATATCTATTTGTGATTCACAGCCCAAAGAATAAAGTATAAGAAATGAGAGAGAGATGAGAGAACCATAATGAACTTTATGACGGTATTTATTTATATTTTATTCTCATAAAATGATCTCATTAATTATTAGAGAAGATGCTATAATATAGTGATATTACCTTTCTGTCTCTGCTTTAATTAGGGCTATACAAGATATTCTAGATATTTTATATATAGAAGCACATCACTCGGGTGCTCTCTGACTTGATCGGTTGAGCTTAATTGACTTCGACTTGAAAAGGCCAGTTCGTCAGGCTACGCTGAGTTGATAAATTAAATAATTTGGGTTTGTAAATGGTTAATTAAACATTTTAGAAGATCCATAGATATAATGAAAACAATTCTTAATTAAAATATTTACATGCCTTGATTTTTGAAAATTGCATTTAATGACATCAGTTTNTCGTCAGGCTACGCTGAGTTGATAAATTAAATAATTTGGGTTTGTAAATGGTTAATTAAACATTTTAGAAGACCCATAGATATAATGAAAACAATTCTTACTTAAAATATTTATATGCTTTGATTTTTGAAAATTGCATCTAATGACATCAGTTGACACTTACAATTTTATTTATTTATAAAATTAACATCAAAGTATTACAATGAATTTATGTGCTGCAATAAGTTTGATTGATAAGGGCCTCTGTGCACCTTTTAAGAGTAGTTTGAGGGCACTCATGTTAAAAGTTTTAGTATCATTAAACTTGAAATAAGACCCATAGAAATATAAATGCTGATGCGACAATACCCATCAACATATTTATCATTTGACACAAATTTTGAGATATTATTTTTAACAAGAAAGATTTAAACTCAAATAAAAAATAAGATAGAATTTCAATAAACTTAAAACTAAACTGACCGACGGAACGAGATGACCATAATGACACTAAAATTATGATCTCGATGAAATGAATCCAACGAGTCTGTGATAATTCAATTATCACATTCTTAAGGTGTTTAAATGTTCATACAATTCATTCGGTCTGAGGAATCGCCTTGGGCTGTTAGATGAAATGGTTTAGATTCTTGTNCCGACGGAACGAGATGACCATAATGACACTAAAATTATGATCTCGATGAAATGAATCCAACGAGTCTGTGATCATTCAATTATCACATTCTTAAGGTGTTTAAATGTTCATACAATTCATTTGGTCTGAGGAATCGCCTTGGGCTGTTAGATGAAATGGTTTAGATTCTTGTCTATCTATAGAAAATTTCACTCCAAAATTCAATAAAAAGAGTTATACTCTCTTCATGAAAGGGGGGTTGGAGAAAGATAGAGACGGAGAGCTGGAATAACGAAGTAGTGCATAGTCATTATAGATTTGAATTCTAGAAGAACACTTCCAACCTTTGTAGCAACCGATCATTGTCGACCACCGTCTGTCGGCCATCATCAATCGTCTTTGGTTGCCCTTGTTTATTGCAACGAAGCCCCTCACGAAGCCACGATGTCCACCATGGAATAACGAAGTAGTGCATCATTTTGAAAATTGTGCATCGACGCACCCGAAGATGATATAATCATGCACCCANAAATAGCTTAAGGATGAAGCCTCTGGCTCTGGTGTAAAGCCTAAGTATGAATTCGACCACAATCCATTTCAGGTGTTGGTTGAGGGTNGAGTGAGTGAGGTTATACCTTTCCTCTGAGAGGTGTAGCCTCAATCAGAGATTCTCCACACCTTCGTTATACCNATATATATATATATATATATATCTAATATTTAAATTTTCATATATATCTGATAGTCTGATTATCGTTACTAAAATCTGCAAGTGCGTGTCCCTTATTTTCATGAGGAAGAATCCAAACATCGAGAAGAAACTTTAGGGAGCTCCAAGCTGTTAAGAATTTATGAGCTCCATGATTATCAGAGCACTATCGGTCGGCTATAATTGTAGTTGGGAGCACTATTGCATAGTTGCTACCATCAAACCATCGTCGCTCAGCCGCCACCACCATCAACTAACATTGTCGGATCGTTGTTGTCAGACCACTATCGTCTGACCATCTCCACAAGACTGTGGTCATCTAGTTGTTGTTGCAGTCATTGAATCGTCGTCGTTGGAACAGAATTATTTGATTGCCATCGTCATCTTCGAGCCACCATCATTAGAGCAACATCGCCTAATCAATACTATAGTTACCAAATTGTCGTCGTGGGACCACCATTGTATTGTACCGCCGCTCAGCCAACACCCAAACCCCTGAAGTATGCTACCGACATGTTGTGGGCAAAAGAAAGGGCACAAATGACATAAGCTTGCAAACCCTAGAGGTTGTTCCATAGAAGAAACAATGAATCTGATCAAGATTGTAAAATCAAGTTGGTTGAATAGATGAACTATGAACAAATAACTAAATAAACCAAGTACAACACCTAACAAGTGAGTTAATCTCAATCCCCAATAAATTTGCAATATTTTATTCACACTGTGTTTCTGTTCTAGCCAAGAAAACATTCTTAGCATCTATCGTCTTCAGATCCCCCTTTCTAATTTACCCTTGCTTAATGAAGCAAATGAAGAGAGGATAGATTGAAGGAGGATCAAAACTGAGAATAAATAATAATAAAAAAATAGCTATAAAGATATTTATATTGAAAGAAATCATAAGAGCGGTTCAAATTAAATCAGACCATACTTGACTCAAGAAGATATATAAGAAAGATTCTATATAAAGATCTTCATAACTAAATAAAAATACAAAATCAAATTTATTTTGTTCATGGTTCAAAGAGACCTCCCTCTACGGTGTATCCTTATGGTTAATTACATCATGAGAAATATTTAAAAAAATTCATGATAAAAGGTGTTATATATGTTCAAAATAGTCCTGAAATATAGGCAACAAAAGAGATTTTTTGCGGTCCTAATGGAGGGAAATCCTTTAGTCATCATAGCTGAGCTGAGCTACCAGGCAGAGGATGAATTATAGTAACTTGACAATCATACACCGCCGAGCTAAGAGAGCTTATGGTACGCGCCTAAAAAAGACTTGACAAAAAAAAAATGATTATGCCGAAATGTGTAGATCAATAGATGAGTAGAAGGAAAACCTAAATAGGTAGAGATAGTTTGGCCCGGGCTCAATGGACCTAACCTCTCAAACTATCAGGACCACATATTTACTAAGTTATGAAGGTAGTCGACCAACTCGATATGAAGATCACTTACTCAACAACTTCTTTGTTGCATCATCCAAAGTGATCACGTATGTATGAAGTAAAAGGAAAAAAAAAAAACCTACTAATTACTTAAGACTATATAAGAACCAAAAATGTGAAATATGGATTAGACCTAGTAAGCGTATGGACAAGAAACCTATACATAAAGAAAGAAAAATGGACAACTCCGTTGCAAATCAAGTTGCCCCACATATAACTTACAATCTTTTTTGAATAGAGAGTGACTCTTAACACCATATAATGCACTAGACAACCACCTAATTGTATAAAACGTCTGTTAGGCTAGCCAAAATGGAATGCATGAATGTTTTCCTCAAGTTATGCAGCATGTATACAATTATCTAAGACATCTTAATTGTTGAGATCTTATTAATATGCAAGGGGGATATATTCATACATTTTATAATCGTTTTAAAATTAGCTTAAAGGCCATGCAAAAAAGTAAAGATAAGAAAATAAAAGTGCTAGTTTTAAAATCATGTAATTTTTAATCTTAAATTGTATTAATATAACTCTTTTAATAGTAGTCTTTATAACAAATATTTTATCGCAAAGAACCTAGTCGTGCTAGTATCTAGACATTTCAAATGCATAATAAAGATTGAACACTTACAAAGTCCAGTTAAAGAATCACTCAACATAAAAAAATAAGAAGTCAGATGGACTATAATCTCATAAAAAAGAGCGTTCATGCTTCGCATATACATACCCATTCCTAAAAATATGCAACAGTCGTATAAATATGAAGTTATGGTATGAGGCACGAGCAAACAATTCCTAGTTCTCTCCACTCTTTCTCTGCTCCAAACTTCAAAATTCGTCCTCATACTTTATTTCTAATACAAACTCTCATAAGGGATTCTAAAAGTACATAGAGAAAATCAAAGAAAGTCTAGGCATACAAAGCAAAAGTTAGTATGACCAATCTCATGCAATGCATAGAAGGTTGTATCTGGTGGGTGGAGAACTAAGTGACACCTGTAAAAAAAATTAGTTTAAATACTAATTAAGCTCCTCCCTATTGTATAAGACACCCTGCAAGAAATAATGCGCTCTAAAATGTTAGTGCACAAGTGTTAAACTCGATAAAGCATGCAAAAGACACAAAGTGTACAACAACTAGCACAATCCAATGAACATTAATTGCATACAAAAATTCCTAACTACATTCTATTTTTAATTCTAAAAAGAAAATACAAAGTGTTGTTCATGCATACATATATGTGCAAGACGTGCAACTGTAGGGGCTAAGGGTCTTTCCGTAGAATCTTAACGAGGCAGCCAAGCTATCCTCGTCTCGAACTTCCAAATGGGCTAACCCTAGTCACGATGAATGACGAACAACAACTTAGGTTGATGCTCGGAATGATCCTAGGAGATTTGGTAATAACATGCTAACTCATGTTATTCATCCGGACAACCAACAAATAATGCTCGTTTCTCTGCTATTATCACCGGTCCAACTAAAGGTAGTATGGGTACTGCCACCTACATGCAAATTCGTGGGACCTAGACCCATATGGTGCTGAGGAAAACACGACAATACTTTGGAAAATAAGGCCCCACATCTAATCTTATTGATGATTTACATACATATCACTTAATTCCTATGCATTTATATATCTAAAACATAAATTCCTATGCATAAAATGTGCATTTCACATTTTAAAAGTTAAACTAATGATATTTTTTGTGATATGAATGATATGTGATAAAAATACAAAAAAAAAAAAAACTAAAATAAATTTTAGCTCTTAGTATATAAATACATAGAAATTGAGTGATATTTACTTAAATGCCCTTAATTTTAAGGCAGATATTTGGTATTAAATGAGTTCTATTGCTAAAGGTTGGTTAATGGGACAAAAAAATAAATTTATTTATTTTAATATATTGAATGAAAGACATATGGAGAACCACTAATTGCCTAAAGACTTTTCTCATTAAATATCTCTCTCCTTAGTTCATCGTTAAAGGCTGGATGCGGGCCCGGCCCATATAGGCCGGCCGATGTTGTCGCATAGGATAAATTTTTCCAGCATACATGTAGAAATGTTTAAACCGTCCGATTAGAATTTTAGCGCATTTCAGCCGTTCATATTTCCTCATAAAGCCAAGATGCCGCGGGCCGCATAAGTCGTGCGCCCCACGATGAATGCAGCTCGCCGTCGCCGGCTGCTTGGCTCGTTGAATTTGAAAAAGTCGCATAGGGCTATTAATTAAGATTAATTCATCTATATTATTCAAAAATGACAAATAATATTATCTAAAATTTAAAATTATTGATATAAGTTCCACTATTATAGATCCTCCAAGAGGAAAATGGGGGGCCTGATGCCGGATTATTTATTATTATCACCACAACTTTCTAATGGTGCATTTGGAGCGGCGGTGTGGTGTCACACCACAGTTTTTTTGTCTGACAAAATTGTATTTTTGTTTGTGTTTTTCAAAAGCTGCAGACGGTTAATGTTAGAAAATTGCGGTCTGACATTTCAATTTTTCATTTCCTGCAATAGCTGCTACAATTTTTTGAACATCAGCTTCTTCTTTAGCAACATCTCCAAACAGACCATATAAAGTTGTTTTCTCCCCCAACAACTTCATAACCATATTTCTTAAACAAATACAACCACCTCAAATAAACATTTTGACATACCCTTATTATACTCATCAAATTTAATTTCATGATAATGCAATGTTATCACTTCCCCAAATAAAATAATGATTATAAGATTTATTATGGTATAAGTTATTGGAGATAATATATTCGCTTTGCGCATTACGAGCAATGCAACAACATAATTGTTGAGTTCTTAGTTTTTCGCTGATTCAAATCGTACATATTACTATTTAGACTCACTCTTCATAATATATAAACACATGAGTTAGAAGTCTACGCTGAGCCAAACTCAACTATCCTTCTACTTACAAATAAAATGTAATTTTTAATAAAACAAAACTTAAAATATTCAAATATTATCAAATCAAATTAACTTTAAATCTCAAGTTAAATAGCTATTTAATTCAATTTAAAATATATGCAAAGTTTTTTACAGGCCAAACGTTGAAAAGAGAAAGGGAAACGAGAACTTTGTAATGGGCTTATTCAAGCCCATTTATAATGGGTCAATACTTGAATGAAAAAGCCCATAGCATGGGACTAACATGAATCACGTTTTGATTCTTCATTTAAAATTCATTTGAAATTATAACAAGGTGACGTATCTATTTGTGATTCACAGCCCAAATAACAGAGTATAAGAAATGAGAGAGAGATGAGAGAACCATGATGAACTTTATTACGGTATTTATTTATATTTTATTCTCATAAAATGATCTCATTAATTATTAGAGAAGATGCTATAATATAATGATATTACATTTCTACCTCTGTTTTAATTAGGACTATACAAGATATTCTAGGTATTTTATATATAGAAGCACGTCACTTGGGTGCTCTCTGGCTTGATTGGTTGAGCTTAATTGTCTTCGACTTGTAACGGCCAGTTCGTCCGGCTACGTTGAGTCGATAAATTAAATAATTTGGGTTTGTTCATTTTTAATTAAACATTTTAGAAGATCCATAGATATAAAGAGAACAATTCTTAATTAGAATATTTATATGCTTTGATTTTTGAAAATTGCATGAAAAATCATGATCAATTGAATGAATTTGCTAATGACATCAGTTGGCACGTACAATTTTATTTATTTATAGAATTAACATCTAAGTATTACAATGAATTTATGTGCCGCAATAAGTTTGATTGATAAGGGCCTCTTTGCACATTTTAAATTATGTCAAGTTTTATAACTTGCAATCAAATTCACTTTTTAACAGTAGTTTGAGTGCAAAATTCAATAAAAAGAGTTATACTCTCTTCATGAAAGGGGGTTGGAGAAAGAAGGAGATGGAGAGCTGGATCAGGAAGAGAAGGAAGAGAATCTCAAAGTCATTATAGATTTGAATTCTAGAAGAACACTTCCAATCTTTGTAGCAACAAACCATTATCGACCACCGTATGTCGGCCATCATTAATCATCTTTGGTTGCCCTTGTTTATTGCAATGAAGCCCCTCACGAAGCCACGATGTACACCATGGAATAACGTATTAGTGCATCATTTTGAACACTGTGCATCGACGCACCCGAAGATGATATAATCATGCACCTGAAAACAGGGTAACAATGCACCATAATGACGTTGTAATAACACACTCCAAATATGGTTTAATGACGAACCCCTAAGACTGTTTAACAATGCACCCCACATACAGTGTAACAACGTATCCCCAATTTAGGATCATAAATAACGTCGTATCTAGGATCTGACGATAAATTCATGTAATAACTGCTTACACCGTTGTAATCATTGTACTATAATTTTAATTTTACTCCTGAAATTCTCTCATTGCAACTCTCCGCTACGGCCAATGTGACCGACTATATAGAACAAGAAGCTCCTAACACTGACCTCTATGACCTACGTACATTATTACAACTAACCACTACACCATATTCAATCAACTATAATCTATATCGTTCACAACTTATACAGCTCCCAACTCCAACTTACGAACATTATCACAACTCATCATTACAGCATATGTGACCAATTACGACCTATGTGATTCAAAACTCCCTGATCACTATAATCTACAGACATTATTGTTGCTCACCATTACATTTTATGTGATCAACTGCAACCTACGTGATTCACCGTTAATGGAACGCTCAACTCTTGCCTCTAAGGCCTACGTATGTCATTGGGGTTCACCATTATGATTATGTGGTTCATAGCTCAAGTAGCTCCCAACTCCGAGCTCTATAACCAATGGACCTTATTGTAGCTGACCACTATGACCTATGTCGTCCATAAATCATACATCTCCCAACTCTAACTTCTAAGACTTACGAATATTATTGCAACTCATCACTACAACCTATATGACCAAGTATGACCCACATGGTCTCACCGACTGTTTAGATAAGCTGATCAAACTTATTTCAATCTGGCTCCAATCAAGCTCTGACCAAACTGTGAAAACACAATTTGAGACTTTGGATCATCATTTGAATGGTCAAATGAATTCCAAAATTAACATATTTATTGTCAAATCGAGCGTCTTGAAGAGATGTATCCAACGAGCTCAAGATAACTAAATTATGAGGTCATTTCATCATTAATATCATTAAGAAAACTATTCTGTGATTAAGGGTGATCAATAGGAATCGATCAACTGAGTGGTTAGGAAAGTTATGCGCCATAAGACCAAAATATGACTCCCTAAAAGGCTATATATAAGCCCATTCTCTTCACTTAAGGGGAGCAAGAAAAGGAAGAAGATGAATTCTAGCATCTGGTATGGAGAGAAGACCAGATGATTAATTTTGGCTTCTGTAGCCGCTGGCCCCTTTTGAGCATCGTCCGTCGACCAGCATCGATCATCACCGATAATCACCAGCTACCGTCCCGACCACCGAAAAACGCTGCTTACAACCATTGTATTCTAAATATGAATGTTGCATCTAACACTTGTATTAAAAACCCAACAATAATTTCTGACCACTATAGCTTTCAAACACTGCCGATCACCACCCATCAATCATTATCATCCATTATCAACCATCATCGCTTATCATTTGTGACCATTGACCACTTGTAAACACCGGTCGACGATGACGCCTATTTGCAATTGTTTTATTCCAAATATTGTTGGTATGTATAAAACCTGTATTGAAGACACTATGAACCACCACCAATCTTTGTAGCCTCAAATCACTAATTTATAGCCACCAACGACCACTTTCGGTCATCATCGCCTGCCACTAATGACCACCAACCTTTGGCTACCCCTCTGCTTACAAGCGTTGTAGTCAGACTAAGATCTTTATGGCCAACTACTACCATTTTAACCATTAATTATGACATTTGTGGCCAACCACTGCTATTAAAATTTTCAACTACGACTCTGCGATCAATTGACGCAATTGCGGCCACCTATTGCAGCCTTCATAGTTGAGTACTGCCTTTCTTGCAACTAGATACATCCTTTGTGGCCAAAAACTATTCTTACAGCTTCTATATATGATCTCTATAGCCAATTGTTGCTATTGAAACCACAGACTACAATTTTTATTACCGACTACTATCTTTGTGGCAGCTAACTACGTCATTTGTAGTCAATTATTTACATTTGTAGTAGCTCAATTATGTTGTCAATAACAAAACCTTAATCCTACTAAGTGGAGTCGGCTACATGAATCCTTTTTTAACATAAGTTAAATCTAAACCATCTACTTTCCTTATCAGATCATCAGATGGTCGACGTTTAATGTGAGCAAACCATCTAAGATGACTCTCTCTAATTTTGTCTGTCACTGGAGCTACACCAACCTTATCACAGATATATTCATTTCGCAGTTTGTCTCTAAATCTAAAGCCACTCATCCACCTAATCATTCTCTTCTCGGCAACACTTAACTTAGCATTGTGTGTCTCTTTTAAAGGCCAACATTCAACGCCATAGAGCATTGCAGGTCTCACCATCAATTATGACTATTATAAGTAAAATATTATTATACTTATGTGATTATCAACTTTATAATTATATAATCTCTAATTGAGTATAAGCGTTTACATATATTTATAAGTACATATTTGATTACTTTGACTAGACAAGACCACATGATTTTTTCTCCAATCATTTTTTTCATATAAAAAATCGTGGTGTTTCCTGATACTTTTTTTTTTCAATTGTGTGTCTGTCGCCTTTTGAATCTTCATGTAATGCTAATACATTAATATACTGCTTTTGCCGCCGCAAATCTTCCGACTCACCATAATAATAATAATAATAATTGATGAGTGCCGGAAATTTTGCAGCAGTAGATTAGTGTATTTTCGTCTTAATGTGTCACAAAGATTCAACTGATGCTCAGAAGAGAGAAAATAAATAATAGTTACAATAAAAGTTTTTACGTGGAAACCTTGTAGTGGAAAAACTATGGGGCTTGGCGTAGCTGAAGAATTTCATTATGAATTGGCGATTACAGTTGCAACCATTTGTTCCACAGGTAGGAAAGTGTTATAAGATCTTCCAAGTTATAACGTTCACGTAAAGATAAACTTCATGCAATAAACGGGTGGCGACCAACTACGATCGACAACAGCAGACCGACAGGTGGTGATCGACGGCGGTCGTCGATAGTCGACGTCTACAAAATTAATGTTGGACTTCAACTCATTCTCAATGCTACAAGTTCTTTTCTCAGGCTTCAAGCTCTCCTCCTCTTTCACGAGAGAGATGAAACTCTATTTATAGATTTTAAGGTGCAATTAATGTAGAAATATTAACTTTGATCAGCTGGTATGGATAGTTATCTTTGATGAGACATCATTATTTAACGGAATTTTGAGTGTTTTAACGATTTCAAAATTGAGCGATCTTGGGGTTGTTGGATTAGTCTTGTCTAGACGCTTGATTTAACTATAAACTCGTTGGATTCAACATCCGTTTGACATTCCAAATGTCTCTAGAAAACTTTCACAAGCGGTTTAATGGCTTGACCTCAGCTTGATTTTACTCGAATTTGACCAATTTTTACATAATTGGGTTCATCTCATCGAGCCGGTCAGTTTAACTATAATTTTATAGAAATTAAAGCTCCATTAACTATTAATTGAAATTTGAATATTTTTTACTCATGGCATATCAATAATAATACTTCTTCTTGATGTTTTATGGTTGGGGAGCAACAATAACAAACTCTCACAGTTTCAGGTACGCCTCAAAATAAATAAATAAATAAATAAATAAATGAAAAGAAAACTGAAGAAATCTAAAACTTATAAAACTAACTGTGAGGCATAAAGTACCATACAAGTTCTAATTTAACCACTCTGAAAATATCATATACTGCTAGAGAGACCCGAGCGCATGTTGCAGCCTGCATGAAGAATCATATCGTTTGTATGATTACATTATTAAATGAATAATATAATCTCCAATAGCCGAAGCTTGCATTTATGCATACGTTACAAAAATAACCTTTATGTTAGGCATGACTCATATACCAAATGAGGGGTAGATGCTCGAGCGAAATGGAGTGAGTAAGTAGAGTGGAGTGGAAGAATCTGTCNTATATATATATATATATATATATATATATATATATATATATATATATATGCCTGTTTATAACCCTAGGCAAAGCCGCCGCTCTGCTCCCGAGGACGTAGGCATCTTTGTCTAACATCGTAAATCTTTGTGTGTTCTTCTGGATTTGTGTCGATTTTTGTTTTTCTTCGCCATAATTTCTCAACACTTTATATTGGAGAAAATATTACATCAGAATATCATAGATGCGAATGATAGTATTTTGTAGTATTGTGGTTGTATTTTCGTATAATACCTTACAAATATCACCAGCAATCATGTGTTATTCCAGTGCTATTTTGTAATATTGTAGTGGTATTGAGGTATAATACCTCCAGAGACGCCCAACCCGCACCCATTTTATCAGCACACAATATTTTCTCCTTTATAATGACCATTTTTCATAACTTTGATAAAATATCAATGACAACATAAAAAATTAAGAAGTTTAATGAATAATATCAATAAAAAGTTCTGTTTGAAATTAAAAAAAAACATATCATTTTTAGAGGGTTTAGGCGCATAATTGCAAAAAAAAAAAATTACTGGTATTGCAAAATATGAGACTCAATTTCTAGTACACCCAAGCCTAATTTTCTGCTGGTAAATTTATAATAGAAAAAAAATCTACTGCTAATTGAAAAAATTACAGCAATAAATTCGCTGCTGTTCCGAAAAGCTAAGAAATCAAAATGTGGTAACAGATGTGGCTTTTATGTAAAATACATACTGATACGCCACCAACAAATTTTCGTCATTCGGCACGAATCTCGATGTAATTTTTTGAACAAAAAATATTCAAATTTCGATTAAGAGTCATCCGGAGTCCCGATTTCAGTAAACTTATAATTAAACTGATCCGCTCAATGAGACCGACCTAATGATATGAAAGTCAGTACAATCCGAGTCAAATCAAGCCCGGATCAAATCATTAAACCACTATTGGAGGATTTCCAGAGACATTTGAAAGGTCAAACAGATGTAGAATCTAGCACGTTTATTCTCGAATCGAGCGTCTTGACAAGACAAATCCAAAGAGCCCAAGATTGCTCAATTCCGACATCGTTAAGGCACTCAAATGTCCATCAAATGTCATCTGATCAAATGAAGCTCTACGGACCGTCCAATTAAAATTGTTTATATTTCTGTATTAATTGCACTCAAAACACTATAAATAGAGCATCATCCTCATATGAAAAGAAGGAGGCTTAAGAGAGAACTTGAGACTTTGAGAATGAGCTCAAGTCCAAGATCATCCTCTCCATCGTCGATCGCCGTCGACCACCACTGACTAANATATATATATATATATATATATATATATATATATATATATATATATATATATATATATATGCATGTTTGTAATTCTGTATTTTGTATTTCTTTTCTGAATTGAAGGAAAACCGCCGCTCTGCTCCCGAGAACGTAGGCATCTTTGTCAAACCTCGTTAAATCTCTGTGTGTTCTTCTAGATCTGTGTCGATTCCTATTTCTCTTCGCCCTAATTTCTCAACAGTTTATATTGGAGAAAATATTACATCAAGATATCATAGATGCCGATGATAGTATTTTGTAGTATTGTGGTTGTATTTTCGTATAATACCTTACAAATATCACCAGCTACCATATGTGCTATTCTAGTGACATTTTGTAACATCATGGTGGTATCGAGGTATAATACCTCCAGGAGGCGCCCAATCCGCACCCATTTCACCAGCACACAATATTTTCTCCTTTATAATGACCATTTTTCATAACTTCAATAAAAATATCAATGACAACATAAAAAAATAAAAAAGTTTAATGAAGAATATCAATAAAAAGTTCTCTTTGAAATTTAGAAAAAAAATATCATTTTTAGGGTTTAGGGGCATGATTGATTTTCTTACAAGTTAACCTTAAATCATCTTCTTTTCTCATTCGCTGTCTGATCTTCCCTCCAATCTCCAAACTCACCTTCTACTTTTGCTTTAATGAGAAGCTTTCTTCTCTCAATCTCATATTTTTCATCTAAGATCAAGCTCACAAGCCAAAAATAACATTCAAGCCAGTTCATTTGTAATACGAACTGGCTCGAAAATCGTTTGATTTTTATCCGAGCTAGATCGAATCAATCCATATAGTGCCAATTCAATCGGATTTTAATATGGTTCTTCTTGTTCATTAAAAAAAAAAACTTTATATATGAATATTATACAAATAAAATAAAAATAAAAATCCTATGGGCATGTTTGACACAATTGAAGTTTTTAAGGAAACAGACGTGAAACTGCTGAAAAGAAGTTGTTATTCAAAAAATTATTGTGGCCATTATAAACGTCTTTTTTTTTTTCTGAAAAAGTCATATCACAACTTTCTAACACCAACTACAGGTAGCCAAACCTGATGGAAAAATGCAGTTTTAACTACAGCTTTTTCAGAACGTAAGTAAAACACAATTTTATCAAGCAGAAAGAATTGTGGTGCATCACTGTACCGCCAATTAGGGCTGTAAAGAAGCCGAGCTTGAGTTAGCTCAGGCTTGTCTCGTGTTCGGCTCGTTCGAAATAGCTCGTGTTAGAAATCGGCTCGTGTTCAAAATCGGCTGGTGAACAGTGTGTTTGTGTTCGGCTCGATTTAAATATTCGTGTTCGTGTTCGGCTCGAAATTGGCTCGTTAAACTAAAATTGAGAAAAATAAATATAAAATGTGGGATTCGAATTTGGTTCAAATATATACAAAAGAAGACACTTACCACATTGTCACATGAGGTGTTATGATTTAAACTTAGACATAAGTATATATAATATATTGTTATATAAAAATTATATAATTTTTTTTTTCGAGCCATTTCGAGCCGAACACGAGCGAACAAACTGTTGTTCGTGTTCGACTCGTTTACATTTCGAGCTTAAAAATTTGTT
>JXCR01139001.1:93603-141066 GCA_002079205.1 Phalaenopsis hybrid cultivar | reverse complement strand
ATATATATATATATATATATATATATATATATATATATATATATATATATATATAAGAACTCTCATTTAATTTCTTAAATTTAGAAAATAGAATTTAAATTTTATTAATTATTTTAGATCACTCCATTTGATTAGATCGAGTTACAAAAACTAATTTCATATTTTTAACACTTAAAATTAATGAAAATTAAATTATTATTATTTTTAAAATATATTTTACATTTCAAGTTACTAAATAAGCCTTAGGAACATTGTGGCACCCCATTATTATTATTATTATTATTATGAGTGTGGATCTCCATGAAGCAATATATTTTAATTGTAATAGTTGGAGCATAACCCATGGTTGACCCTTCCACTAGAAAAGGCTTAGTGGCCCCCTTTTGCATGCATACCACAACATTTATGTATTTACATATCTAACCATAAACTTAATTTTTTTATATTTATGACACTCAAATTTTCACATCACATCAATAATACAACTATTTTAACTTTGAAAATAATGAAATATACACTTCTTGCATAGATCATACGACATAAATATGTAAACTTTAAAATTTACATATAAAATGTGTAAATTCATAGGTATTAAGTGGTGCGCATGTAAATCGTCCTAATAAAACTTATTGATATAACTCCAAAGAGTTAAAAAAAAAAATTAGTTGCTTATTAATCAAGATTAGAATCTTTTTTAATGAACATAAGTACAAAAATAATGTAATAAAAAACGGTTGAAATTAATATTAATCAAAATTTTTAATTGCACAAACGGCAGATGAGCTTTAATTAGATATAAAGTAATCAATTTGCAATAAAAGAATTCGTTATGAGCCAAGAGCTTAATTAACCTAATTAACTATTTAATGAATAAGATGGGAATAAACTTTGGATTATTTTTTTTCATGATAAATATGAGGAATTAAAAAATTAATACATTTAATAATTGGAGTAAAGTGCAAAAATAGCCATGAGGGACAATGTGGATTCTTCATGTAAATAGTGGGTGACTACTTTGATAGTTTAATATTAAAAAAATATGTTTGTGTCCGTCAAGTTTTTTAGATTAATTGTTTATAATAAAGGATTTCTTCGTGCATGCTCCTATGACTCAAGCTTGGTGTTTTCTAGTACTCTTCCTGTGAGATCCACTACATGATAGTTATCAATTGAGGACAATGTTCTTCTTAGCATATGTCTAAGTCATAAGACGAGTTATAAGCTGTATTGTAATTAAGCAGGACTTAACCATGCAACATTTCTTCGAACACTTTGGATCTGTTATTTAGGTTGCAATCTTCTAATGACAAGATGCATGTTTCACTACTCTATTATGTGTTAACTTATTCGTTCCACTAGGCAACAATTAGAAGTCCTAGACAATTAATGATATAATTTTAAAAATCTCATTAATATTTGATTTATGAATATCAATATTTCATATTATTTGTATGTAATTATCCTATAAAAAATAAAACATAAATAAATGATAAATATAAATAATACATAATAATAATAATAAACAATGTATCATAATTCAATTCATTAAATCATGATAAAAAATTAAGGGTTTTATTTTTTTTTTTGAGAAAATTATCTCAAATTTCTGTGCACAACAATTAATGATATAATTATTGCTTATTAATTATCATGATTTATAATTGTTAGTATATTTTTTTCATCTAGACATGCGAAAGTTTTCTTAAAAAAAATTACATAAATAACACGAATTCTTTTTTTTTACATATCTGACACCTACGCTCTCATATTTACATAAACAACACTTTGAGAGGGTAATTTTTATAAATAGCAGCAATTTTTTATCTATTTATTATTTACATATCTAATATCTAAAGTTTAACTTTTATATTTATACCACCCAATGTTTTTATATCTAGTATTATTTTAATTAAAAAATGAAATATATGTTTTGTGGCATTAAAATTGAAATTAAATTGTTAGATATGTAAATACATTACATAGTAATTGAGTGGGGGTATATTTGTAATTGTTTTAGTTTTTCAAACAGAACCCTTGGCCAAGTGNCCTTGGATCTGTTATTTAGGCTGCAATCTTCTCATGACAAGATGCATGCTTCACTACTCTATTATGTGTTAATTTATTCGTTCCACTAGGCAACAATTAGAAGTCCTAGACAATTAATGACATAATTTTAAAAATTTCATTAATATTTGATTTATAAATATCAATATTTANCACTAGGCAACAATTAGAAGTCCTAGACAATTAATGATATAATTTTAAAAATCTCATTAATATTTGATTTATAAATATCAATATTTCAGATTATTTGTATGTAATTATCCTATAAAAAATAAAAAATAAATAAATGATAAATATAAATAATACATATTAATAATAATAAACAATGTTTCATAATTCAATTTCTTAAATCATGGTAAAAAATTAAGGGTTTTATTTTTTTGAGAAAATTACTCAAATTTCTGTGCACAAAAATTAATTATATAATTATTGCTTATTAATTATCATGATTTATAATTGTTAGTATATTATTTTCATCTAGACATGCGAAAGTTTTTTTGTAAAAAATTACATAAATAACACGCAATTCTTATTTTCNTATTGCTTATTAATTATCATGATTTATAATTGTTAGTATATTATTTTCATCTAGACATGCGAAAGTTTTTTTTGTTAAAAAATTACATAAATAACACGCAATTCTTATTTTTTTACATATCTGTCACCTACGCTCTCGTATTTACATAAACAACACTTTGAGAGGGTAATTTTTATAAATAACAGCAATTTTTTATGTATTTATTATTTACATATCTAATATCTAAAGTTTAACTTCTATATTTATACCTCCCAATGTTTTTATATCTCATAGAAATAGTATTATTTTAATTAGAAAATGAAATACATGTTTTGTGGCATTAAAATTGAAATTTAATTGTTAGATATGTAAATACATAGTAATTTTGTGGGGGTATATTTGTAATTTTTTTAGTTTTTCAAAATGAACCGTTGGCCAAGTGTCGACAGGCCACCGTCGGAGGAAATAGTCGCTGAGGCGGGTCTATAGGTCGGTCCACTTACCGCGTCAAATCATACGTCAAAGCGAGACTTTGATCGAATGGACGGCTCAGATTTTTGTAAGTCAGTGTCGCCGCTTGCTGAAGTTGTTCGATTCTCCGGTTCTTATTCCCGTCCGTGAGAAATAAGTAACTCTTATTTTTCAATCGGCGATGACTTGTTTTATATCAATTTAGTTTAGTTTACTTTAATTTGAGTTGAGACTTATTTTTTCAATTATTGACATAAATATCTGTAAAAGGATTATATTTGCTATGGGAGGTGTAGGAGTTGTGAGACACGTAAGTTGTAAATGATTGTATTGATCATAGTGGTGACACAGTTTTAGGTTGCAGTTGTTGAAGTTAGAAGTTGTATGAGTTGTGAGGCACATAGACCGTAATGCGCGATGTAATAATGTCTGTTGGCCGCACATGCCAGGGTTGGGAGGTGCATAAACTATGATAACGTTCGTAGGCTGCGGAGGTCCAAATGGCAGCTGTATGAATAGTGACAACATCTGTAAGTCGTATAGAATAGGTTTTGGTAAAATCAGAATGGTAGAAATCTTAAGGGAGAGGTAGAGAGAGAGACAGAGAGGGAGAAAGAAGGAGAGAGGACATACAGACTTGCCCCAAATTAGCGAAATGGAGTTTTCCTGAGTTCTGTGACCCATTCTATATGCTATAAATGTGTTACAAGCAAGAATGAGAGAGAATTCTCCCCATAATGTATGGGTCTAGAAAGAGAGCCAAAAATCTCCCAATATTTGATATAGACATACTATTTATAGAAAGAGAGTCAAATCTTTAAAATTATATGCCTGCACGTGCTTTAATAGCGATGTCACAAAATACTATTATCTTTTGTCGTGTTTTTTTCTTATCTATAACTGATATGACACCATGTCGTATGACCTGGACTTTTTGCTCGTTAGGTTTTTAGGTCGATCGATCGAGCTGGTATCAATCTGTTATTTTGCCTGAACGCCTGCTGACCTTTTCCCTGGGAAACCAGTCGGTTTTGAGTGTGGTAGTCAATCAACCTTAGGATGACTGGTTGGCTTGCTTGATTATTGTTCTTTAGCAATTTCTAGATTTTTGGTAGAGCTATTGACTTCTGAGCTTGCTGGGGAATTAGAGCTTTGTTCGGTCGTTGGTGTGGATTCCTGTCTCATGTTGACCTGGATGGCTTTTTAGCAGTTGGACTGGCCTCTAGTCGATCGCAATCATTTGGTTGGTCTTTAGCATTTCGGCCAACTAGCCATGAATAAACTAGTCCTCAGTCCGCTGGTGGTCTACAATCTGTCGAATTTATTATGCCTTGTAATTTTTTGTTTTAAGATTCTTGCAACTACAACATACAATTTCATGCCACGTTCAGTTGGCTGGTGGTTTACAATTGCAAGATTGTCTCGAGATTTATGCAGATCATTTTTTAATGCACAATTTATAATAAATTTAAGATTTTTTGAGTGCAACAAAATTTTGTAAAAATAACTATAAAATTGCAATGGAAAAAATAATTTTATGAATATTATGGTGAAAATTATATTATTTTTCTTCCTAAAAAGTTAAATTATGACCTTTTAATAAATTTTACTTAATAAAATAGTTTCTCATGGCATAAATTAATAAAGCAACTAGAATTAGCTCCCTAAAGATGTGGTAGAAGTCTGAAATAAACACAAGCATCTAATTAGCAGTGTTGTCATCATTTACCAGATTTAAATAAATAAATATTAATATTAAAATTAATGGCATAATATTAGCAAAATAAAATTCAGCCCCATTTGCTCATCGCATATGCCTAAACCGACCCATCTGCTCGCACGCGCGAAACCCACTCAGTTCACCCCTCTCGACCGGTTGGCACGTGCAAAAGTTCTTTAAAAACCAGCTCCCTCTCAACTCTGGGGAACCTCTCGAGACATCAGAAGAAAAAACGCTCTTGTTTTTTGGTTCTCTTCTTCTCCGTCCAGTTCTGTTCTCCCCATTTCTCTAGTAGATCTCGCAACAAATCCAAGATACGGAGAGATGGCCGGTGCACCTTCGCCTTCTTCGGTACCGATCACTCCTCTTCTGAAGGATGAGCTCGATATTGTGATTCCGACGATCCGAAACCTTGACTTTTTGGAGATGTGGAGGCCCTTCTTCCAGCCCTACCATCTCATCATTGTGCAGGACGGAGATCCATCGAAGACCATCAATGTCCCCGAGGGCTTCGATTACGAACTGTATAACCGCAACGACATCAATCGGATCCTCGGTCCCAAGGCCTCCTGCATCTCATTCAAGGATTCCGCATGTCGATGCTTCGGTTATATGGTGTCTAAGAAGAAATACATATATACCATTGACGACGACTGCTTCGTGAGTCTTCGCTTCTTGTTTATTATTTTCTGAATTGGGTATTTGGTATCTGGTATCTTGGATCTGGGATTGGGGATTGTTTGGGGAATGATGGGATTTGTTCTGGGTTGGGAAGTCTCTGGTATGTTTATGTTCTGGATGGGGGTCAATCAGGGTAGGATTTGGACTGTGTTTTATTTTGGTAAGTTTATCGTAAATTTTATTATTGTATTTAGATCTGGTATTATATGGATCGGAGGGGTGGTCCATCTAGAATGCTGTTCATAGTTAAATTAAATTTTGGATGGATCGGATTCAGAATGTTTGATGGATGTGTAGTAATTTAGGCAATAAATAATGAATAATTTAGCCAAAGGAATGCTTGGATTTAAATTTTGGGGTGGATAAACTAGTGTTTGAGGATCAAGAAGAAACATCGGTATGTTGATGTGTGGTAAAACATGAATTAATGGAAAATCAAGATCCATAATGTCGATTCCAAATTGTCAGGGTAAGGTTCTATCTTGAGATTTCGTTTTCTTTATGGAAGGGCTTTTAAGTTATGTGATAGATCTATTAGATTACTGATTGTTAGAATGAAATTTTTATATAGTAGTATAAATTTAAGAAAAAAAAATCAATTAAATCTTTTATTTTTTGATGATAAATTTTCATATTGATGTTAGTCTGGTCAGTAATGTGCGTATATGGATCTTGTGATCGAATTTCTTAAGTCTTGAATTGGTGTTTTTCATTCTGTTAGAACTAGGCATAATTGGTTTCATTTTTGTTTATTTATTTTCTTCTGGAAGTTAGAGATATATTTAATGTATTTCATTATATTCTTGTAAGCTTTATAAATTTCTACAAAATTTTGTTTTAACAATTGACAGAATCATTCAATGTCAAATTTATTATGCCTTTCTGAAATTTATATTCCATATTTTGATCTATTTGTCTTAATTGTTATACAGTGAGGAATATTCAGTCATCTAAAATATTTTTAATATGTAATGTTTGAAGATATTCGTGTCATCACTTAATTTGGATGTCGATCTAGATGCTCTTGCTATGAATGGGGAAATAAATGAACCTTGTAATTATTTCTTTGTTATTTACTCTAGCATGTCACACCAATTTCTTTTTTATAACTTTTTAATGCATTGATAGACATGCTATAAATAAATATTATTTATTTTTCTCTGACAGTTTTGGTTTGTTTTTGATATCCTTTTGACCTTTTAGCTATTAGAATCCTGACTCCAAGAAGCCATGATTTCATTGCCTAACTTATGTCACAATCATCCATGTATGGTTCCCTTTTTGTTAGACAAAAGCTTCTTGGAAAATTTTATGACATTTGACTTATTAATTTATTGTGACATTTACATACATACCACACAATTCTTATAATTTATATATCTAACACATAAACTTTCATATTTACATGCCTACCACTTCAATCTTTTACATCACATAAAAAATACCACTATTGCTAACATTTTAGAAGTGAAATACACGTTTTCATGCATAGGTTTATAACATCGTAGTGTTGTAAATGTAAATATCAGACTTTAAGTCTTAGATATGTAAACACGTAAGAGTTATGTGTAATGTATGTAAAATTTCCTAAATTTTTTCAATCCATGCAAGAATTGACATGTTATCAAACTTGAAAATCATTGGATTTCCAAGATTGTTGATTTAGAAGTTTGATTTGGTAATCATATCAACATAATTGGGTTAGACTTGTAGCACATGTCTTGTTTATTTTTTGTTGGGTCTTAACTATGTGGCGCTCGTGATTAGTGTAACACAAATAATCCCACATTTGGGTTTATGGAGGGGGATCAATTCTAGTCCAAAATTTCATTATTTGAATTAATTTATTGACTTATAGTATTCATCTCCAAGTTTGGATTTTTTTTCTTCTGACAATATTAATCATCTAAATATAACTATTTGTTTTAACTATGGATTAAATAGGTTGCCAAATATCCATCTGGCAAACAAATCAATGCTCTTGAGAAGCACATAAAGAACCTTTTGTGCCAGTTTTGGTTTGTTTTTGATATCATTTGACCTTTTAGCTATTAGAATCCTGACTCCAAGAAGCCATGATTTCATTACCTAACTTATGTCACAATCATCCATGTATGGTTCCCTTTTTGTTAGACAAAAGCTTCTTGGAAAATTTTATGACATTTGAACTTTTAATTTATTGTGACATTTACATACATACCACACCATTCTTATAGTTTATATATCTAACACATGAACTTTCATATTTACATGCCTACAACTTCAATCTTTAACATCACATCAAAAATACCACAATTGCTAACATTTTAGAAGTGAAATACACGTTTTCATGCATAGGTTTATAACATCATAGTTTTGTAAATGTAAATATCAGACTTTAAGTCTTAGATATGTAAACACTTAAGAGTTATGTGTAATGTATGCAAATTTCTTCAATTTTTTCAATCCATGCAAGAATTGACATGTTATCTAACTTGAAAATCATTGGATTTCCAAGATTGTTGATTTAGAAGTTTGATTTGGTAATCATATCAACATAATTTGGTTAGACTTGTAGCACATGTCTTGTTTTTTTTTTTTTGTTGGGTCTTAACTATGTGACGCTAGTGATTAGTGGAGCACAAATAATCCTGCATTTGGGTTTATGGAGGGGGATCAATTCTATTCCAAAATTTAATTATTTGAATTAATTTATTGACTTATAGTATTCATCTCCAACTTTGGANTATTCCAAAATTTAATTATTTGAATTAATTTATTGACTTATAGTATTCATCTCCAACTTTGGATNATATTCGTGTCATCACTTAATTTGGATGTCGATCTAGATGCTCTTGCTATGAATGGGGAAATAAATGAACCTCGTAATTATTTCTTGGTTATTTACTCTAGCATGTCACACCAATTTCTTTTTTAGAACTTTTTAATGCATTGATAGACATGCTATAAATAAATATTATTTTTTTTCTATGCCAGTTTTGTTTTGTTTTTGATATCCTTTGACCTTTTAGCTATTAGAATCCTGACTCCAAGAAGCCATGATTTCATTACCTAACTTATGTCACAATCATCCATGTGTGGTTCCCTTTTTGTGAGACAAAAGCTTCTTGGAAAATTTTATGACATTTGACCTATTAATTTATTGTGACATTTACATACATACCACACAATTCTCATAATTTATATATCTAACACATAAACTTTCATATTTACATGCCTACCACTTCAATCTTTTACATCACATCAAAAATACCACTATTGCTAACATTTTAGAAGTGAAATACATGTTTTCATGCATAGGTTTATAACATCATAGTGTTGTAAATGTAAATATCAGACTTTTAAGTCTTAGATATGTAAACACTTAAGAGTTATGTGTAATGTTTGTAAAATTTCCTAAATTTTTTCAATCCATGCAAGAATTGACATGTTATCAAACTTGAAAATCATTGGATTTCCAAGATTGTTGATTTAGAAGTTTGATTTGGTAATCATATCAACTTAATTTGGTTAGACTTGTAGCACATGTCTTGTTTATTTTTTGTTGGGTCTTAACTATGTGGCGCTCGTGATTAGCGTAACACAAATAATCCTACATATGGGTTTATGGAGGGGGATCAATTCTCGTCCAAAATTTCATTATTTGAATTAATTTATTGACTTATAGTATTCATCTCTAAGTTTGGATTTTTCTTCTGACAATATTAATCATCTAAATATAACTATTTGTTTTAACTATGGTTTAAATAGGTTGCCAAAGATCCATCTGGCAAACAAATCAATGCTCTTGAGCAGCACATAAAAAACCTTCTGTGCCCTGCCACTCCGTTCTTCTTTAACACTCTCTATGATCCTTTTCGAGAAGGTGCCGACTTTGTTCGTGGATATCCTTTCAGCCTTAGAGAAGGTGCAAAAACTGCTGTTTCTCATGGCCTTTGGCTCAACATTCCTGACTATGATGCCCCGACCCAGCTTGTGAAACCCCTTGAAAGAAATACCAGGTACTATCATCTGCAAAATCAATTTTTTTACACTTGTTTGCTTAATTAAAAGACTCATTTTGTTTAAATTCTCGTTAGATACGTTGATGCGGTTCTTACGATCCCTAAAGGGACTTTGTTTCCGATGTGTGGCATGAATCTGGCTTTCAACCGTGAACTCATTGGCCCAGCCATGTACTTTGGCCTCATGGGTGATGGCCAGCCTATTGGTCGCTACGATGACATGTGGGCAGGTTGGTGCGTAAAGGTATGCCATTTAACCTTATACCGAATTAACTTCATTAGTAATTTTCTTATTCTTAATCAAGTTTCAGGTGATTTCTAGGAATTTTTTCTTTCATTTTGGCTCTATTTGGTTTGAGGGAATTGAGAGAGAGGAATTGGAGGAGGGAATTGAGAAAAGAATTGCGTTGAAATTAGTTTTTACCTTCTTGTTTTGTTGAGGATGGAAAGTAATCTTGCTATTTTGTTTGATTGTAACTAATAACAGAAAAAATGAACACAACCTAATATTATTCACTCCGTAGTTTTAATCCCGCTTTTCATTGTGTTTATTTAGAGAGCCATAATGTGCAATATGTTTTTTTTTCTTAATTTCCTTAATAAAATTATGTTGGCGAATTTACATACCTAGCACACAAATCTTATGTATTTACATATCTCACACCAAAACTTTCATATTTACACACATTAGCACTTTTGTGAAATTAGTTTTTACATATCTCACACCAAAACATACCCATGTAAAGGTGTAGTTCACTTTTCAAAAGATGGTAATAATTTCATTTTTGATGTGATATTAAGGATTTGAAGTTTCAGTTTGAGATATGTAAATGCATAAAAAAATTGTGTGATATGCATCCAAGTGGCCCAATTATGTTTCTTGAATTATATCCAAATCAAAATATCAAAAATGGATATATATGAGGTTAATAATATTTCCCCTTCACTTAATTCGTTAAAAAAAAAAAAGTTATACTAAAGATGATTTTGAGTGGACTTACAGAGCTTAAATAAAATTTACGTTTTTCTTAAAACCCATTTTCTAAATTATATACGAGTCCCTCAAATCTGAAGCATTATGAACAGGTAATCTGTGATCACTTGGGATTGGGAGTGAAGACCGGCTTGCCATACATCTGGCACAGCAAAGCCAGCAATCCATTTGTGAACCTCAAGAAGGAATACAATGGCATCTTCTGGCAAGAAGAGCTGATTCCCTTCTTCCAGTCTGCAACTCTGTCCAAGGAATCCACCACTGTCCAGAAATGCTACATCGAGCTCTCGAAGCAGGTGAGGGAGAAGCTCGGCAAGGTCGATCCTTACTTCACCAAGCTTGCAGATGCCATGGTTACCTGGATTGAGGCCTGGGACGAGCTTAACCCTTCACCTAACTCAGTTTCTGCCACCGCCGCAGTCAATAATGGCCCCGCCAAGGCTAAATAGATGAGTCTGATTTTGCAAGCTTCGGTTATCTTTACCAACGTTCGATCAATTATTCGTAGAATTGCAAAATTTTACCGTACCTTAGATCTAACTTCCCTGCTTCTTTGAAAAGCATATCATTTTTCTCTCTGTTTTTTTTGTTATATTTCATTTGCTTTTGAGTAAAGAACTATGTTATTTTGTTTCCAGATGGCTATAAAGTATTATTTACTTCATCTTTAAATTGCTGTGGTGATTGAAATGGGTTATTGTTAGTTTAAGTTTTGGGTTTGGTTCTGGAATTTAAAATTATTGAACGTCATCCTATCTGAATTTGGAAAATTTATTGGCTGTGAATCCATACAGAATTAGGTCTCATTGATGAAAACTCGAACAACATTTGGGGGTTTGCTATACTATTCAAATAGCCATGGATTGATTGAGTAGATGTAATAGAGTGAGAAGAACACAAGACAAAGACTAGTTTTTGTTGGCACTATGTTGAGATATCTGCTCATTTTGCTTGGCTAAAAATCGTAAGATTAATTACTTCTTTTGCAGTTTATACTAAGTGGAAGATACCTCAATGGATAAAAAGTATGACTTTTCGAATGCAATCCTAAAAGAAAAAAGTCTATATTTAGTGACTGTAAGTTTATGAAGCCAAATGGGAAGAAGATGACTCACAGTGGAACATAATATTATCTTAATATTAAGGTCAAGCAAAGCAATGAAGAAATTCTTTCTGACAATAAGGAATGTGTAGATCCATCATTTTTCGATGTACAATTTTAGAATTTTATATAGTAAAAGTTGATTCCCATAGTGCTATTTGTTTGCAAATTTTATTGCCTGAAATCTTGGGTTTAAGTGAGCCGAGCTTGCTCATGAGCTGGCTTGGAATTGACTCAAGATAAGTGGCTCGTGATTTGAGCTCAATGAGCTCACAAGCCAAGCTAAAGCCGGCCCCGGCTCGAATCTGTGTTGGCTCTTTTATAAAATAATTAATAAGATTTATACTTATAATATATTAAAATTCAAGAAAATTTCTTTAAGTAAATAAAAAAAATTAAAAAATAATATTTTTGTGATTTCTTATTAATTATCTANATGAGCTCACAAGCCAAGCTAAAGCCAGCCCCGGCTCGAATCTGTGTTGGCTCTTTTATAAAATAATTAATAAGAATTATACTTATAATATATTAAAATTCAAGAAAATTTCTTTAAGTAAATAAAAAAAATTAAAAATAATATTTTTGTGATTTCTTATTAATTATCTTTTAAATCTTTATTCTATCATTTCAATATAACATTTGTTTAAAGGGAAAATTCCATCCATAGCACCCAATTCTTATAAAATTACTTATCTTACACCTAAAGTTTCATTTTTACAGACATAGCACTTTAGATATGAATGAAAAAAATGGATTTGACTATTAAACTGTAATAATAAGTGTTATTTTTCATATGATATTTGTAATTATAAAAGTTTAGGTGTGAGATAGGAAAATATGAAAGTTTTCGGTGCTATGTGTGTAAAAACCCCGAGTTTTAATTAATATTTTTTCTCTCGTACATACTAAGCAACCAGACTTGTAACCGGCTGTAATTCACGGAAGTAAGTTCAAGCTAGAGCTCAAACTCTATCAATTAATCAAGCTCAAGCTAAGGGTGTCTCAAGATCAACTCGACTCGTTTACACCCCTAGCTATAATGCACATAACTCTTGCCACTCATAAGGAATTGGATTAATTATTTTTCTCTTAAATTATTTCTTTATTATATATATATATATATATATATATATATATATATATAGACACACACACAAAGTGCGGCGTACCCCGACCTGTTGGTTGACATCCACCGTATAAGAACCCTAGACACACACACACACACACACACACACAAAGTGCGGCGTACCCCGACTTGTTGGTTGACATCCACCGTATAAGAACCCTCAGGTCGAGAGTTCAAATCCTCTTTGACAATTTTATATATATCTATGCGCCGCGTACTCAGATCAATTGTTCGGACATCTGCTTGTCAGTTGTAAGTTCCCTCTGGTCTGGGGTTCGATTCCCCCCAAGTGTAGGGTGTGGTACTCGAATTCTTAGGCGAATGAGGGATGGTCGGGGCTCGTATAATAGCCTCTATCCTTTCCTTTAATAATATATAAGGATATACATAGAGACACATACACTGAGTGAGAGGGAGAGAGAGAGAGCAAACAAAAGAATGAAGAAAACATATTGAAGAGAGGAAGAGTCTATGATTTGAAAAGCACAATTAAATTATAATCATTTATTATATCAAAGCATTAATGAATTTTAAATTTAGTACCTTTTTTTATTTAAAAATTATGATTATATTTACGTCAATTATGCATTGGACTCATTAGTTAGTTCTTCAAAGAAAACTAAATTATGCATTGGACTAAAAAAATTGAAGATTTATAATGGGCCGAACTTGAGCACTCATCAGGCCCAACAGAAGCACTGAACATTTAAATTAGTGTTCTTCATTAGTGTCGTAAGAGTGAATAATTACAGAACAAATGACTTATCAAGTATTATGGTACAATTTTAGTTTAATAATGCAAATATTAATAATATTTGAAAAAAAATACTGCTAAAAAATTAAAAAAATGTTTCTAAAAGAGATTTTAGCTAATATTTTAAACATAATTTTTATTGTTTAGAATTTTCTTATATTAGAACTTGGCCAACACCAGCGGCGCAGGTTTAGTCACCGGCCCAAATATCAGGCCCATCCATGGCCGAGTAGTTAGCCTGGTCAATTTTTGTAGATTTTATTGCTTAAAAAAAATCCGAGTTAGTTGCCTTTTTGGGAGAAAAACAGAAACTTTATGAAAGGCAAGCTTAAAAAATACAAAAAAAAAATAAAATAAATAAATAAATATTTGGNGTTAGCCTGGTCAATTTTTGTAGATTTTATTGCTTAAAAAAAATCCGAGTTAGTTGCCTTTTTGGGAGAAAAGCAGAAACTTTATGAAAGGCAAGCTTAAAAAATACAAAAAAATAAATAAAAAAATAAATAAATATTTGATTTTATAGATTGTGAAAAAATGGAGCTATCTAATTCTTAGAATAATTTCATTTGAATATGGAAAATTTATTCTTCAAAATATTTCTTAGATAAATCAAAATATTTATTGAATCTAAATCTTTCCGAAAGGCTTGCTTAATGAATAGAGCATTGAAGGATGAGAGAGAGGGAGCGAGTGAGGGAGAGCAATAGCATGGTAATAAACAATAAATTTGTGTAACATTTATTCATGACATCGACCCTCTATTTATATGAATGAGTTAATGTACAATTACATATTGTACTACTAGAGTATGTAGGTACAACCAATACTCACATTAATATTTAGGTATGATCCAAACTCACTATGCACAATTACATGTTGCAACCGTTGAGTACGTAGGTACGACCCACCTTTACAGAAGTACATACGTATTTTGGATTGGACTAAAAGATAACGNAGAGGGAGCGAGTGAGGGAGAGCAATAGCATGGTAATAAACAATAAATTTGTGTAACATTTATTCATGACATTGACCATCTATTTATAGGAATGAGTTAATGTACAATTACATATTGTACCACTAGAGTATGTAGGTACAACCAATACTCACATTAGTATTTAGGTACGATCCAAACTCACTATGCACAATTACATGTTGCAACCGTTGAGTACGTAGGTACGACCCATCTTTACACAAGTACATACGTATTTTGGATTGGACTAAAAGATAACACGTGGGGCCCNTATATATATATGTGTGTGTGTGTGTGCCACGTATTTAGATCTGTTGGTCGGACATCTGCCTGTCAGTTGTAAGTTTCCTCTGGTCTGGGGTTCGATTTCCCTCGAATGTAGGGTGTACTCGAATTCTTAGGCGAATGAGGGATGATCGGGGCTCGTATAATTGCCTCCAACCTTTCCTTTAATAATATATATAGATATACATAGAGACACGTACACAGAGTGAGAGAGAGAGAGAGTAAACAAAAGAACGAAGAAAACATATTGAAGAGACGAAGAGTCTATGATTTGAAAAGCACAATCATTTATTATATCAAAGCATTTGTGAATATTAAATTTAGTACCCTTTTTTTATTTAAAAATTATGGTTACATTTACGTCAATTATGCATTGGACTCATTAGTTAGTTCTTTAAAGAAAACTAAATTATGCATTGGACTAAAAAAAATTGAAGATTTATAATAGGCCGAACTTGAGTACTCATCAGGCCCAACAAAAGCACTAAACATGTAAATTAGTATTCTTCACTAGTGTCGTAAGAGTGAATAATTACAGAACAAATGACTTATCAAGTATTATGGTACAATTTTAGTTTAATAATTCAAATATTAATAATAGTTGAAAAAATATTACTAAAAATTTTTAAAAAAATGTTTCTAAAAGAGATTTTAGCTAATATTTTAAACATAGTTTTTATTGTTTAGAATTTTCTTATATTAGAACTTTGGCCAACACCAGAGGCGTAGGTTTAGTCACCGGCCCAAAGATCNATATATATATATATATATGGTTTTATAGATTGTGACAAAATGGAGCTATCTAATTCTTAGAATAATTTCATTGGAATATGGAAAATTTATGCTTCAAAATATTTCTTAGATAAATCAATATATTTGTTGAATCTAAATCTCTCCCAAAAGGCTTGCTTAATGAATAGAGCATTGAAGGATGAGAGAGAGGGAGCGAGTGAGGGAGAGCAATAGCATGGTAATAAACAATAAATTTGTGTAACATTTATTCATGACTTTGACCCTCTATTTATAGGAATGAGTTAATGTACAATTACATATTATACCACTAGAGTATGTAGGTACAACCAATACTCACATGAGTATTTAGGTACGATCCAAACTCACTAGGCACAATTACATGTTGTAACCGTAGAGTACGTAGGTACGACCCATCTTTACGCAAGTACATACGTATTTTGGATTGGACATAAAGATAAACCGTGGGGCCCATGGGTATGGCCGGGTGACTAGTTGTTGCGGATTCACGTCTTCCTCTTTGAGATTGTGAGATTTTTTTTTTACTCTGTCGCATATCCGGGTTGGAAGGGGACATGTTCGTTCAAGTGGATCTGACCCGATGGATTCTTCTGGGGTGTTATGTCTTTTATTCTCTTCAGGCGCACTGTCCTATCGACATGCGTGGGCTGCCAGCAAATCGTGTGGCCCAACGTCCTTCTTGGTATGCCACATTGGGCCACATCACTTCTTCTATCCGCGAGCTGTCTTTGTGATTCGTGCTGACACATTTTCAATGTACAATACTCTAATAATTATAACTAACAAAAAAATGTTGCTCAATGACTCCTCACTAACCAAAGGTCAAAATCAAAATACAATAAATTTATTGGATTTATCGAGGATAGAATGAGAAAATAGGTTTCTTAACATCAAAATAAATAATTTGTTCTTCTCATGATTATTTAGATTGAAGTAAGAATATGTTGATGAATTTGTTTTAGCGTTTCTTAGATATCAACCTTGTACATAAAACAATGTGCCAACGCTGATATAGATGAGATCTAATGATTCATAAAGTAATAGTAAGCCGAAGGAGAGCCCATTGCCAGATCGTGAAGTCTACTTGTTTGATCGAGTGAAGCTGCCTGAGCCAAGCAGTAAGACCAAAATCGTCTGAGCCATGAGCCAGACTAAAAGAAGACAAAATGATCCAAACTCAAACCAATCGAGGTAAAAGTGCATCGGAGCTGGCCACTACAAGAAATCCGACCAAAAGGAATACCCAGCCCTCCCACAGAACCGATCACAAGGAAGATCCGCTTCCCTGGTACCTCCGACCATCCTACAGACGCCCCAAATTTTCTCATCAAGGACTAAGGATTGTCAGTCATGATGTATCAGCAAATCAATCTATATCGACCAAGTTCAGTTGACCGAGTTGATCTTGCCAACTCAAAATCGATTAAGGTCAATGATAAAGTTGGAAAGAAGTAGGACAACAGGCTTACACATGTGAAATACAAAAATATCTCAGTACATATCACATTAAAGCAGGAGAATAACTGATAATATCATCGATATATATCATGTCCTCTTTAAATAGGAGAATCATATTATAAATAATACACAGTTAATTACGACAAACTAATGTTCATTCTCTCTCTCTCTCTCTCTCTCTCTCTCTCTCTCTCTCTCTGTATTTCTCACTACTTACGCTCTATTTTGTGAGTGTGATTCATGGATAGATCAAAATTCGACAAATCCACATTTCAAATTTTGGTTATTTTTGTAGTATTGTTAAGCTTTACATAAGCAAATATTAAAGCTTTGATGTTGGATATGTCTTCTCCACGCCAACCACAAGACTCTAACTTCTATGGTTAGACTCATTTGTCATGTTACCACCCCTAGGAATATATTATAATTTCATAAATCCTAAGTATGAATGCTTGTTGTGAAAATAATCATATGACACTCTTTAGAATATTAGGGAAAGATATTAGAATATTAGAAACATATAAATTTCTCAATCATTCTTATAAAAATATAAATACTAACTTTTAATTACATATATCAAACAAAATAAAGATTTTGGAGAGACATTGACATCAGTCATGTCCCTTTGATAACTTCAGAGGCACATAAGAGAAAAAAATGCCAAGGAGAAAGAAAAAAACATAAAAAAGACAAGAAATAGCCAAAAACATGCATAGTTCTTCCATGTCTTTTAAGCAAGCAATCAATATCATAGATGGGAATGGTACAATTGAATCAGTTGATGCATGTGATAGCTGCCAACCAATTCTACCTCTATCTTTTTTACTTTCGATTATTATACGTCTAGACTGCAAGTTAAGTTGACGGTCTGGATGGGCCGCCGTGCGAACCAAAGCGGCATGACCACATCCAGACCATCGTCCTGCAGTACATCGAGCGTACGTAATAATTTTTCTTATTGGATGTATATACATATATATTTCATTAAAAAATGAAAAGAGCAATATTTTTAATATGATGTTAAGTATTTAAATGCTATAGATATTATATTTGCTTTAATCTGACTAGATATTACTAAAGGGAGAGAGATCTAGATGCCAAAACTAAAAAGCAGTGGGAGGAAGCGCCCCTAAGCCACAAAGGTACGTACAGATAGCATTAGAATTGTAAGCAGTGGACGCCTAAATTGCATCAGAAAAGCCAATCATGAGAAATCGTTGCAGCAGCAACATTTTATGCAAGGGAGGAAATGATGTGATGGCTCATCAGAACAATTTTTTTTTTATTACATACGCATTCTAAAAGTTTATGACAGTAGAGAGAAACATATAGAAAAAATAAGAGACATGAAATATTTTTGTATGTTGTATCAATAATTTATATTATATTCTATGTTTTTCGATTTATTGGAGGGATAAGATTAGTGTGAAATGATATTTATACCTCTGACTCTCTTTAATTGATCGATCTCTAATCATTCAGTCTAATGTTGTGCGATTGTTGAAAATATTCGATTGATCGTTCTTGTCGCTAAACTCCTCTTGAGCAGTCTTATGGTCGATTAACCTCTGGTTCGGCCGGCCTCCGATCTCGAGATTGGTTGGTTGATCATTGGTCGGCCGCTTGATCAGTCTCTGACCAGCTGTTTACTATCGCTCTGTCGTCCTCCAAGTACTTTGTTTAGTATGTACACACTCTCACCCAAATATGATAGAAAATATATAATAGAATTTCAAAGCAAATTAATGCTTGCCAAAGTTTAATGTTGATAAATCTTTTTTGAGAAGAGGCTTTCAAATGTGTGTAGAACAATTGTTGAATGTATGGGGGACTTTATCTTCATGTTCATAATTTGAACTAAAAAACATTTATAATTAATAAAAAAAATATTTTATTATTATTAAAAAAAATCATATCAGATCAAATCAAACAAATATTTCCCAAATTGTGGGAGAAGGTGGCCTGCCTTGGACCTTATCATGGTGTCCAAATTCGTTAAAGGGGACAAGCCTCCCATGCTGTTGTTTTATAGATGCTAAGAAGTCTATATATCTCTAGCTGATGTGATGTGAGTAGCTAATTAAATGTTAGATTATTTCAATAAAATATACCACACAATTATATTCACATTTTTTATATTTTAAATGGTCACTAAACTCTTTAAATTATAGCTAAAAAAGCCTGCACGCAAGGTTATTAAAGCTCATTTTTAAAATAATCAGATAGTATTTTGACATTTTTATAAATTTTCGGACTATTTTAGCCCTTTACTCTATGAAAATGCTATTTATTTTTGTAATTTAAATAATACGATTATAGTAAAAAGTTTTAATTAGGAAGATAATATACAAAGGTGTGTAAAAGATGGCTAATAATTATTTTCCATGCAATTAACATTTTTTTTTTGTTTAAGCTAACAAAGTGATATATATATATATATATATATATATAGATATGGATGGAAAATTGGGAGGGAAAAGGAGAAAATGCAGGGTATCATATTGCCGGAAATGGGAGCCGAGGAATGGTCACATCAAGGCTGAGCCCATCCTTTTCTACCCTAAATTTGAAAACGATGACAGCTTTCTACTTTTCTTTCACCCTCTCTTTATGTGCCCTTCAACCTTTTCCCTTACATGGTATTCACTACGTGTATAGCTTCATCCATAGCCCTTTCCTACTTTTATTACTACTCCTCATAATATAAACCAATTCAACTTCAAATTTGGTTTTGAATTTTAAGGTGAAGAAAATTCTTTTTTAATATTAAGATGAAATTAATATATTTTGAATTTTAAAGTGAAGAAAATTCTTTTTTAATATTATGATGATATATATATATATATATATATGTGTGTGTGTGTGTGTGTGTGTGTGAGTACGTATTCCTAGAGGAAAAGAAAATAAAATAAATGATGATTAATGGGCAAAAATTATAAAAATAAATTAAATTTAGAAAGAAAGATGATTATTAGTTTTGAAGCTGATACAAGCACTAATGAAATACAAGCTCTTCTTATAATGTTTCTTCTTGAGTTTTAATGTTTTCAACTAAGTTTTTTTTTTTAAGTGAATTGTATGATAATGAGGATTGTCATTGTTAGGTTAAACATTCTCAAAAGTGAAATTGGACGAGCTAGCTATATTGATTGTATTAGGAATCCGTTGTTGATTGGATGAATGTAGAAAGAGACATGAGAGATTAAATAAATTGTTAAGAGAATTTTTCATAGCAAAATGCTTATTGAATAAAGGTTGAAATTTAGGACACCTGAATAACACTGACACTTGGATCACTTTGCAATATTGTAAAAAAGAGGTTTGAATTAGAGAGAATGAAAAAAAAGGCATCAAAGCAATATTGTTTGTTGGAATCACTTTAGGAAAGCCATTCTATTGNTATATATATATATATATATATATATATATATATATATATTTCATTAAAAAATGAAAAGAGCAATATTTTTAATGTTATGTTAAGTATTTAAATGTTATAAATATTATATTTGCTTGAATCTGACTAGATATTACTAAAGGGAGAGAGATCTAGATGCCAAAACTAAAAAGCAGTAGGAGGAAGCGCCCCTAAGCCACAAAGGTACGTACAGATAGCATTAGAATTGTAAGCAGTGGACGCCTAAATTGCATCAGAAAAGCCAATCATGAGAAATCGTTGCAGGAGCAACATTTTATGCAAGGGAGGAAATGATGTGATGGCTCATCAGAACAGTTTTTTTTCTTACATATGTATTCGAAAAATTCATGACAGTAGAGAGAAACATATAGAAAAATTAGGAGAGATGAAATATTTTTGTATGTTGAATCAATAATTTATATTATATTCTATGTTTTTCTATTTATTGTGGGGGATAAGATTAGTGTGAAATGATAATTATGCCTCTGACTCTCCCGATCTACCTCTAATCATTCAGTCTCATGTTGTGAAATTGTTCTTGTCGCTGGCCTCTTCTTGAGCGGTCTTGTAGTCGATTAACCTGTGGTTCGGCCGGCCTCCGGCCTCTAGATCAGTTGGTTGACCATTGGTCAGCCGTTTGATCTGTCTCCGACCAGTTATTTACTATCGTTCTGTCGTCCTCCAGGTACTCTGTTTAGTATGTACACACACTCACCAAAATATGATAGAAAAGTATATAATAGAATTTCAAAGTAAATTAATGCTTCCGAAAGTTTAATGTTGATAAATCTTTTTTGAGAAGAGGTTTTCAAATGTGTGTAGAACAATTGTTACTTGAATGTATGGGGGACTTTATCTTCATAAAGATATAATTTATGTGCTCATATAAAGAATAATAAAAAAAAAATCTNATGCTTCCGAAAGTTTAATGTTGATAAATCTTTTTTGAGAAGAGGCTTTCAAATGTGTGTAGAACAATTGTTACTTGAATGTATGGGGGACTTTATCTTCATAAAAATATAATTTATGTGCTCATATAAAGAATAATANATATCATAGATGGGAATGGTACAATTGAATCAGTTGATGCATGTGATAGCTGCCAACCAATTCTACCTCTATCTTTTTTACTCTCGACTATTATACGTCTCGACTGTAAGTCAAGATGACGGTCTCGATGGGCCGCCGTGCGCATCAAGGCGGCGTGACCACATCCAGACCATCATCCCGCAGTACAGCAAGCCGTACNATTTAAATAGTCTCTAAACTCTTTAAATCATAGCTAAAAAAGCCTGCACGCAGGCTATTAAAGCTCATTTTTGAAATAATTAGAGAGTATTTTGACATTTTTATAAATTTTCANATTTAAATAGTCTCTAAACTCTTTAAATCATAGCTAAAAAAGCCTGCACGCAGGCTATTAAAGCTCATTTTTAAACTAATTAGAGAGTATTTTGACATTTTTATAAATTTTCGGACTAGTTTAGCCCTTTACTCTATGAAAATACTATTTATTTTTGTAATTTAAATAATACGATTATAGTTAAAAGTTTTAGTTAGGAAGATAATATACAAAGGTGTGTAAAAGATGGCTAATAATTATTTGCCATGCNGATAATGAGGATTGTCATTGTTAGGTTAAACATTCTCAAAAGTGAAATTGGACGAGCTAGCTATATTGATTGTATTAGGAATCCGTTGTTGATTGGATGAATGTAGAAAGAGACATGAGAGATTAAATAAATTGTTAAGAGAATTTTTCATAGCAAAATGCTTATTGAATAAAGGTTGAAATTTAGGACACATGAATAACACTGACACTTGGATCACTTTGCAATATTGTAAAAAAGAGGTTTGAATTAGAGAGAATGAAAAAAAAGGCATCAAAGCAATATTGTTTGTTGGAATCACTTTAGGAAAGCCATTCTATTGAACTAAAGAAAGGTTTCTACAACATTGATATTGCCTTCAAGCTTAATTTTAAAGCATATAAATATGAAATTTCATGCCCAAATAAGTGAAGAAGTTCACAAAATGTTGTAATATCCTTAGTAATTATCCTTGTTTATATTTGCTCTTTAGATCCAAGTTAAATAAAATTAAAATATCACTAATTAACAACCAATTTAAAAATTGATCTAATAATAAATGATCATGATAGCGAAGTATAGCAGAAGAAATATTGTTGCAAAAGAGTTTGCCAAATAATGAAGTTGGATTATGTCAAACAAATGAATTCTAATGTGCGAAAAGAAACCTAATTAGAGTAACTAAATTCACATTAAAAAATATCTAAGTTTGTAGATAATTTATTTATTCTCATTAAAAAAACAATTATGTGTAATTTCTTAAATAATTGAATTTCAATGATACATACTTGAATTGTAGCAAAGACAGGTATTTAAGAATCTTGATTGAATGCATCATTGGCATGTCACCAAAACATTTATCAATAAATGAAAGATGGAATGTAGATGACTACCAATCTATTTTGTATATTATTAAACTCTATTATAGAGTGCTCGTGTTATGAAAAAAGATTTGTAAAAATTGAATATTATTCAAGAATAAGGGTACATAATATATTATGCTTGCTATTAACAAGAGGAGGTATAATTGAAAACAACCTACTAACCATTAAACACAACATAGGGAGAGAGAGAGAGAGAGCACATTTGAAGAGGAAGGAGCCAACTCAATTAAAGTTGAATGAAATTCCTACCCCAAGAAAGACTAAGCACTCATTACAAAGTTCATTGAAGAGAAAATAAAAGGAAGAGGCCCCTAAAATGACTTCTTCATAGCTTTAGAATGCAATGTGAAAATAGAGAATACTGGATACTACTTGGATTTTCACCAAATAAGATATACTAGTAAATAAGTTTTGTCTAAAAAAAAGAATAACTAATCAGTGGAGGACAAATAAAGGTGCAAAACCCAAAAGGTGCCCTTTCAANTAGCTTTAGAATGCAATGTGAAAATAGAGAATACTGGATACTACTTGGATTTTCACCAAATAAGATATACTAATAAATAAGTTTTGTCTAAAAAAAAGAATAATTAATCAGTGGAGGACAAATCAAGGTGCAAAACCCAAAAGGTGCCCTTTCAGAACTATTTCTAGGTTTGAAAAAGAAATGGACACTAGCACCGAGAAATGCAGGTGACAGAGGGAGATACAATGACTTATGTGCTCTACAGATCAACCCAAATTTAGTTGTGCTATTACTGGAGGTTGGGAGTACTCAAGTGACCCAAAATTTTGACGAAAAAACAAACAAACAATGTTGACTATAAAAGAAATCATATTCCTTTGGCATGACATTGGTTCTCGACTGGAGGGACAAATGTTCCTTTGATGTNTTAGTTGTGCTATTACTGGAGGTTGGGAGTACTCAAGTGACCCAAAATTTTGACGAAAAAACAAACAAACAACGTTGACCATAAAAGAAATCATATTCCTTTGGCATGACATTGGTTCTCGACTGGAGGGACAAATGCTCCTTTGATGCTATATCTTTATCAAGTTAATTACATTCTCAATCATTAATATCTCTATCATATAATTTATACTAGAGATGGATAGTTGATTTCATTTTAAGTTATCTAAATGATTATAAACTCAATTACAACATTACTTAAGATGGTTTGTTAATTAAGCATTTTTTTTAATGGTGACAATTCCAAATAGTCAAAGTGAATAATATAACTGAGATATAGGAAAAATGCACTTGGCAATTATCATGACAATTGGAGGTGACATCACTAATTTTTTATATAGTTATTTTTAAATATAACAATAAGATAATTGAACTTAATTAAAAATTAAAAATTAAAAATTATTTTTTTATCCACTTTGATCAACTTCTGAAAGAATTTGTTTAATAGTTAATCTTCTATGGGAACTTAGTGGTCCTAAAGAGCCCCAAGCACGCCCAAAGGAATTCTCCACCACAAGAGAAAAAAGGAAAGTTTACATACATACCACACAATTCTTACGTATTTACACGTCCAACATTTAAATTTTCATATCTATAATTATGAAACATTGTTGTGATGAATCTATACATGAAAAGGTGTATTTTATTTAAAGAAAATAGATGATAGTGATACTTGCTGTGATGTTAAAGCTTTGAGTGTTACAAATATAAATGTAGAAGTTTAGTTGTTGGATATGTAAATACATAAAGAATAGTGTGATATATGTAAATGTCCCATTTAAACAAAATGCATTTTTTAAGTTTTATGGGGGATAAAGTTTTGTATGTAAAAACTCTTGCTAAAATATTTTTCTAAAAATCTTTTTTGATGATTTTTTTTTTTTTAATGTGGCCGCATCAAGATTGTCGTCCGGACATGTGAAAGAAGAGGAATTCCAATATCACAATCCTCGGAATGAGAACCAGTATGGAGCAGAGTGCAGATACATTGAAGTCGTATATGCAGAATACATTGAGAAGCACCTACACAGATTCAACATGAGGNAGAGGAATTCCAATATCACAATCCTCGGAATGAGAACCAGTATGGAGCAGAGTGCAGATACATTGAAGTCGTCTATGCATAATATATTGAGAAGCACCTACACAGATACAACATGAGCCAAAACCGGTTTGCATTTCCTTAACCAATTAGTTTGGACTATCTAAGGAAAAATCGTCAAAGTCTGAAGCTGATCATGCACAGATGAAAAAACCCTCTTATGCTTTGGTTATTGGAAGTTTGATATATGTGATGTTATACACAATACCNACCGGTTTGCATTTCCTTAACCAATTAGTTTGGACTATCTAAGGAAAAATCGTCAAAGTCTGAAGCTGATCAAGCACAGATGAAAAAAACCCTCTTATGCTTTGGTTATTGGAAATTTGATATATGTGATGTTATACACAATACAAGATATTGCACATGCAGTGAGAGTGATTAACATGTATATGAATAATCCGGGAAAACAACATTGGAAGGTGGTGCGGTGAAATAGTTTCCCAAATACTTGAAAGAAACAACTATCACTTTGCTTTAGAAGTGCAGGAATTGATCTACATGGATATGTAGATTCAGGCATCACAGAAGCTATTGATGATAGAATAAGTATAACAAATTATATCTTCACTTTGAAAAATATAACAGTTGGTTGATTTTTCTGGTTGCAAATGTTTGTTGCACTTTGGTTATAATAATTTAATTATTTTTTCTTTTTTTAACAAAATATTCAAAATAAAAGAAGAAAAATTTAAAATTTTAAAAATTTTTTATTCATCAAAAGTTAGCTCAATTCACCGGTGCAACAACTGGTTCAATGTAAAAGTCATTTTGAATCATGATCGATCCAGCTGAAGTACAGGCTTATGAGCCACTCAAGTCTGGCTTCATCAAAACATATAAATACACACCATTGAGTCCGGCCCATAGACTCCCCCCAGGGTACATTTATTGTCAAAAGAGGACTCGTAATTTATTTTAAATATTGTATTATGTTTATTCTTCATGCTGTATTTCTTTTTTAACTAACTTTTTTTCAAAAGCAAATTCATTCCCCACGTAATGTCTGTCACCTGCATCACATAGATTATCAGGAGCAAGTACAATCAACTCTATCTCTCATGGAAACACATCTTTGTAGCCACTCATGACTTATGCTTCGGGGATTTTGAAGTACGATCATATAATTTGAATTGGATTTGTATATTTGATTTAATTTTTTATACTAATACATGGATTACTTTTTATGTTGCAGAGGTCNTGTTTGTTGCACTTTGGTTATAATAATTTAATTATTTTTTCTTTTTTTAACAAAATATTCAAAATAAAAGAAAAAAAAATAAAAATTTTAAAAATTTTTGATTCATCAAAAGTTAGCTCAATTCACCGGTGCAACAACTGGTTCAATGTAAAAGTCATTTTGAATCATGATCGATCCAGCTGAAGTACAGGCTTATGAGCCACTCAAGTCTGGCTTCATCAAAACATATAAATACACACCATTGAGTCCGGCCCATAGACTCCCCCCCAGGGTACATTTATTGTCAAAAGAGGACTCGTAATTTATTTTTAATATTGTATTATGTTTATTCTTCATGCTATATTTCTTTTTTAACTAACTTTTTTTCAAAAGCAGATTCATTCCCCACGTAATGTCTGTCACCTGCATCACATAGATTATCAGGAGCAAGTACGATCAACTCTATCTCTCATGGAAACACATCTCTGTAGCCACTCATGACTTATGGTTCGGGGATTTTGAAGTACGATCATATAATTTGAATTGGATTTGTATATTTGATTTGATTTTTTATACTAACACATGGATTACTTTTTATGTTGCAGAGGTTCTCACCTGACTCCCAAAGCATCACCATCAGATCCGTTGAATATTCGGGATTCGGGGTAGGCATTGCCTTAGAGACATTTTCACGACAACTCGCTAAAGGGGTGAGCGGTCTGTCTGGATCAATGAGGAGCTCAAGGGTCAGTTGTTCACAGCTCGGGCCTCACCTGATTATAAGAGGAAGAGGCAGACAAACCAGACCAACCGGGTGACCGAGGAGGCCAGGGCATCTGCGCTCCATATTGGCAGATCAGTCCCCCATACGGAGCACTACATGAGGCTGGTAAGATTTCCTTAAATATTTAAATATTAATTTAAAATTTGAAGCAATTTTGTATTGCTAACCAATTTTGTACGCTACACAAGCCAAGTATTTTAGTCGTGCTCCCTTCGTTGCGAAGCTGCATGCCCAAACTCATCGGCGCCTGGGGACTACGCAGTGGGTCTCGGAGCACTCCCAACGTATTGTAAGTTAAAAATCTTAACCTAAAAGTTTATTTTGACTCTAACTATTGAAAGTGTCAATTAAACACTGATTTTAATTAGGCATGAGGAGTTCGAGTAGCTTCGGGAGAGACACTTGTTCAGTCAGGGCCAAACTTACACTAGCAGCAGAGTAGGCAGTCTAACTCTGTGCAGCCTGAATACGAGCTTTGGACCCAGGTGAAGGAGAAGAAGAAGGTGAGGGTTTATAGACTTGGAGCGAATGACATAACCTTTGAGGTAGAGCTTTCCCGTGGTCCCGTATTGAGTTTCTTGAGCTCCTCACGGCCAAGCCAAGAGGTTCTTGTCAGGAAGGTGGCTGTAATGAATGAAGAAATCATCCAATTGCGTGAGCAAATTCTGGAAGGCCAACGTAGGGTCATGAACTTTTTAGTGGGCATGGCGAAGACTTTAGTAGATCGCCGGGGCAAACGACCATTAACATCCGTAGAGGAGGAGGAGGAGGGAGATGATGAGCAGTTTATTTTTATGTTTCCTGTATTTGNGTCATGGACTTTTTAGTGGGCATGGCGAAGACTTTAGTAGATCGCCGGGGCAAACGACCATTAACATCCGTAAGAGGAGGAGGAGGAGGGAGATGATGAGCAGTTTATTTTTATGTTTCCTGTATTTCTAAATATTATTTTGAACATTTGTTGTAGAATTTTGGGTTAACTTTACTAATTTTATTTGAGATGATTTGTGACAGTTTCTTCTTTTCATTAGTGATCTTTTTTAGGGTTTTGATCTGTGATATGACTTGATAGAATGCGGTATGTGATATGAATTTTATGACATGCGTAGATTGTAGAAATTTAATTGCTCTTCTGATTTTTTTTTCTATGGTTAAGGTTTGCGTAGTTTTTGTNTCTTTTTTAGGGTTTTGATCTGTGATATGACTTGATAGAATGCGGTATGTGATATGAATTTTATGACATGCGCAGATTGTGGAAATTTAATTGCTCTTCTGATTTTTTTTTCTATGGTTAAGGTTTGCGTAGTTTTTGCGTTTGTTTTGTTTCGAAAAGCTCGATACTAAATTGACAATAATATTTCATCATTGATCAACATTATCTACCGCAAATTCGACGATAATCTGACGATATTCTTTATTGCCTGATGTTTTCAAAAGCAGTGTTCGACATATGTAGACTAAACAAATCTGATGCTATTGCGACACAAAAACCAACTTAAATTATTTGTGTTGGAATATTTCAACGTAAAAAATGATGGAATTAACATTACCGACCCATAATTTACCCGTAGAAAGAAACATACATAAATTAGATGCAAATCAACTTTCGTCTGATTTTTCCAACGCAAATTTAATTTATTTTCTATAGTGGATATTCTTAAATTTATGGTAAATATATTAGCAAAAAGACCTCTTTTTTTGCATAAATTTCTCCTGAAATTCTTCTGGTCAAAATTTTGAAAGAAATAGAGGTTGAAAATTCTGATATGTCAAACTTTTCATTTTCTGTCATCCATGTGAGAAGAAAAAATTTAACTTGATTATACTTGCCTTAATGAGTAGAAAAACACAAAGCTGACTAAACAAAGCAAATAACTAACTTTTTTCTTTATATAAAATTAGTACTTTGTGAAACTTTTCATTCAATGTTTATGTAGCAAAGGCTAATTAGAACTTAATTCATTGTTAATTATANTGTGAAACTTTTCATTCAATGTTTATGTAGCAAAGGCTAATTAGAACTTAATTCATTGTTAATTATAAAAAAGTCTTAATTACCAAAAAGATGTATTGGTCTACAATATAAATATAAATGAATAGACTATATCTAACAACAATAATGATAATAATAATGGAAGACATGCTTTCTATATATACGCTCAACCACTATATCGTAGTTAAGTGCTCGAAGTTGTATAATAAATTTTCAGGAACGTTGAGATGAAAGAGCGACGTTAACATACGTGTTTCCAACCCGTAACCTTACGATTGGAAATTAAACTCTCACCTACCATGTCATAAGTAAATGCACGAAAAAATATTAGATTAAGATTATTCTTTTGGAAAGGTGAGACTTAAGGGCAATATACTTTCGAAACCCGCGACCTCACGGTGCATGACTATACCCTCAACAACTATATCTTGTGCAAGTGCACAAAAAGCTATTTTGTACTCAATAATGATGAGTCCAAATGACAATATCTGTGATTCAAAGCCACAACGTCATGGTGGCCGAAAACTACACCCTCAACCATTATGTCTGAGATAAAATAAAAAAATAAAAAATAAAGATAAAGCGATGATTCCTTCAATGTTTTTTATCATTTAAATCAATACATTTATCCATGCATTTCTATCTTTCACACTAATTCTTCCATGTAAATAAATTCCAATTTGCCTCACGTGTGGAAATGGATAAATTCATGCATTTATAAATGCAAAACTCAAAACAAAATGTTAAATGATGCAAAAGATCTAGCCGAAACTTAATGTGACTGTTCACATTAATATTTTAAATATCATCACATTTATGTCAAGCATTGCCTCTCCATATAAAGAATGAATTCAGTATTCTCTTCATTTAGCCATAAGAAAATAAAATCTCTAAAAAATATATATTTGTATAGATTTAGATCTTTTGATTGGTGAAATATATGGACAAAGTTGGCTATTTTAGAGGGGTTTTTTGTTTGATATTTCAAACATTTCATGCTTGATGAATGCTAGAATAATTATGTGATTGATGAAATTAGATTTGCAAGTATTTTTGTGTTTATACATCTGAAGACCATATATAATAGTATTTGTATTACTAAATTTAAGGTAGGAATAATCATTTTCCTCTAATTTTAAGGAGACAAATTCTANATGTGACTGTTCACATTAATATTTTAAATATCATCACATTTATGTCAAGCATTGCCTCTCCATATAAAGAATCAATTCAGTATTCTCTTCATTTAGCCATAAGAAAATAAATTCTCTAAAAAATATATATTTGTATAGATTTAGATCTTTTGATTGGTGAAATATATGGACAAAGTTGGCTATTTTAGAGGGGTTTTTTGTTTGATATTTCAAATATTTCATGCTTGATGAATGATAAAATAACTATGTGATTGATGAAATTAGATTTGCATGTATTTTTGTGTTTATACATCTGAAGACCATATATAATAGTATTTGTATTACTAAATTTAAGGTAGGAATAATCATTTTCCTCTAATTTTAAGGAGACAAATTCTACTCTCTCTCTCTCCAAGAAGAAAATATTATATCTAGACATTGTATGTCTGAATGATAGCAAGAATCACACCACACCACTATATACATTATGTGCTACAATCCATGTTGTCATTCGGGGAAAAAATTTGCGTATGTAAGACGTATGCAGCGCTGCGTACGTTTTGGAGGTTATACAAGGGATATAAGGGAGTTATATCTGCGTTATTCCTTCTTGTAACCTCCATATAACCTTTTGTAACATATATGTAACNTTGCGTATGTAAGACGTATGCAGCGCTGCGTACGTTTTGGAGGTTATACAAGGGATATAAGGGAGTTATATCCGCGTTATACCTTCTTGTAACCTCCATATAACTTTCTGTAACATATCTGTAACTACAAATAAGTTATTAATATATAAAAAGAGAAGCGCAGAACTTATTTGTAGATTACAGGTAGGTTACGGAAGGTTACATTGAGGTTACAAGGGGGTATAACGCGGATATAACCCCCTTATATCCTCTGTATAATCTCCAAAATGTACGCAGCGCTGCATATGTCTTACGCACACAAATTTTTTCCGTCATTCGGATATCTAGACGACAAACGTAATATGTCTCCAAGTTAAAGTCCCTTTATAGCTACATCACTTATAATTAGGCTATATTAGTGAAAATAGAAAAAAAAAAAGAGTACTAAAAGTAGGAAATATAAACACTTTTTAACTTAAAAAAATTTTCATCAACTGTAACATAAGCAATTGACTTTACATTAATTTTAATATATAACAATATTAATTATAAAACCATTTAAGTATAGAATTAAATGGAAAAGTAAGGATTTATGCATGATTTTCATTAAAAAAAATTTGGGTTTTTCCGAACAAAGATGGTGTTCATTTAATAGTTGACATAAGAGGCTTCTCACTCCTGAATTTGGTGTGGCATTCCCATCCCCTCTAAACTAACATAAAGCTCGCNTCCAAGTTAAAGTCCCTTTATAGCTACATCACTTATAATTAGGCTATATTAGTGAAAATAGAAAANTGCAACACTGTTCTTGCGGTAATCCTTCATCTCCATACCTCAATTTACAATATGAACCAAAATTTTTCTTAAAAAAAAGAGAGAAATTTCCCTTTTTTCTTACTTCAGGACTGTACTGAAGTTCTATAACATCATAAAAATACAGTTTTGATCAATTATAGGTTGTTTTTGAGAAGAATTATTGATTTTTATTAGTTTAATATATGAAGGACTGATAAAGGAGATCTCTTTCTGAATTTTATTGTGGTTTTTTGAGATCAGTGATGTTGTGTTGGTAGCTGCAGGTTGGAGTTCCATGCAAGAGGTTGATGGATACTGTTACTGTGAAGTGTGGGCACTGCAATCATCTCTCTTTCCTAAACCCTAGGCGTTTGCTTCAAGCTCATTACTCTGATCACCAGTTGGGATTTCAGGTGTATTTTTCTTTTTCCCTTTTTCTTATTTTATATGTTATATATACTATAAATTAATTTCTTATTTGAATCTAAGTAACATATTTATAAAAATATGATTTTTACCAGCATCATGAGAGGATGCTGGTTTGTCAGATATGAAGGATATATAAGAACATAATAACGAACTTAATTTAAGAGATGGTAAGAATTTTTTAGAACTCATTAAGTGAAAAAAATCCACAATAAATAGTTGCCTAGGAGCCCAAAGAAGTAATATATAATGAAAAAATTCTTGTATGTATAGATGATGGTGTAGATCGCATCACGTTGTTATGCACAAAATTCATAATAAATAGCTGTCTAGGAGCCCAAAGAAGTAATATATAATGGAAAAATTCTCGCGCGTGTGCGTGCGGATGATGGTGCAANGAGATGGTAAGAATTTTTTAGAACTCATTAAGTGAAAAAAATCCACAATAAATAGTTGCCTAGGAGCCCAAACAAGTAATATATAATGAAAAAATTCTTGTATGTGCAGATGATGGTGTAGATAGCATCACGTTGTTTTGCACAAAATTCACAATAAATAGCTGTCTAGGAGCCCAAAGAAGTAATATATAATGGAAAAATTCTCGTGCTTGTGCGTGCGGATGATGGTACAGATCGTATCATGTTATTGTTCAAAGAATGTGGTGTGATCCAAGATATCGTGTGAAACATAATATTTTCTCCTCAAACACTATTAGATGAAGAAACAAAGATGATCATGCATAATCTCATACTAATTAAATTGTTTAAGGCCTTCGATGCTAAAATGAAGAGTTCTAAGTTCAAAATAAAGCAAAATGTAGTGCTGATGAGTTAAATTTCAATGATATCTCTCAATTTTGTTGCTTTGAGTGAATTTAAAAAGTTATTAAATTTCAAACTTCTAGTCTTTCACATCTCAATCTCCAAAAAGTTTCTCAAAGATAATTTTTTTTCTATTTAATTGAAATTTTTGTTCATATATAATAACAATTAAGCTTACCCATTCTTAATTTCAAATATAAAAAAAAGTAATTTTAACATCAAAATATACTCTTTTTATTAAGAAACAAACTTCTGCAAATACATAAAAGTTCTTCCTACATAAAAATATAATTTTTAAATGAAATTCACCAACTATACTCTCTCTCTCTCTCTTTCTTTATCTCTCCNTAGGCGCTTGCTTCAAGCTCATTACTCTGATCACCAGTTGGGATTTCAGGTGTATTTTTCTTTTTCCCTTTTCTTATTTTATATGTTATATATATTATAAATTAATTTCTTATTTGAATCTAAGTAACATATTTATAAAAATATGATTTTTTATCAGCATCAAGAGAGGATGCTGGTTTGTCAGATATGAAGGATATATATGAACATAATAACGAACTTAATTTAAGAGATGGTAAGAATTTTTTAAAACTCATTAAGTGAAAAAAATCCACAATAAATAGTTGTCTAGGAGCCCAAAGAAGTAATATATAATGAAAAAATTCTCTTGTGTGCAGATGATGGTGCAGATCGCATCACGCTGTTATGCACAAAATTCACAATAAATAGCTATCTAGGAGCCCAAAGAAGTAATATATAATGGAAAAATTCTCGTGCGTGCAGATGATGTTGCAGATCATATCACGCTGTTGTTCACAAAATGTGGTGTGATCCAAGAAATCGTGTGAAACATAATATTTTCTCCTTAAACAGTATTAAATGAAGAAATAAAGATGATCATGCATAATCTCGTACTAATTAAATTGTTTAAGGCCTTCGATGCTAAAATGAAGAGTTCTAAGTTCAAAATAAAGCAAAATGTAATGCTGATGAGTTAAATTTCAATGATATCTCTCAATTTTGTTGCTTTGAATGGATTTAAAAAGTTATTAAATTTCAAAGTTCTATTCTTTCACATCTCAATCTCCAAAAAGTTTCTCAAAGATAATTTTTTTTCTATTTAATTGAAATTTTTGTTCATATATAATAACAATTAATCTTACCATTCTTAATTTCACATATTAAAAAAAGTGATTTTAACATCAAAATATACTCTTTTTATTAAGAAACAAACTTCTGCAAAACATAAAAATATATAAAATTTTAATTTTTAAATGAAATTCACCAACTATACTCTCTCTCTCTCTCTCTTTCTTTCTCTCTCACTCTCTCTCTCTTATTATGAGTTGAGGAACAGGACTGGTTGTGTGAATTAAATTTCTGAAGAAAGAGTCTGCAACAAATTTAGCCAAGAAAGGGGTGTTTTTGATTGTCTAAGACCTGCTTTGTTTTTGGTGAAATTGCATGCAGGATCCATGTAATGATTGTAGGAAGGGACAGCTTTCAGCAGCATCTTCATCAAGCTCTATGGAGCAAGCACCAAAAGCTCCTTTTGTTGTCAAACGTATTAATTTATTATCATTATTTTTGCAATTTTATTTATTTGTTTAATTATTTATATATATATATGTATATATATTTTATCTGGATTTGTTCTTGGATTACTGTGTATAGTTAATTTGTTTGGTTTCTAATTAACTGCAGCTCCAGAGAAGAAGCATCGCTTGCCATCAGCTTATAATCGTTTCATGAGGTAATTAATTAGAATCCATGGCTATAACTTTTTTATTTTTTATTTTTTATTTTTTGGGTTAAAGTATTTTATTTTGGAGCTTATATTCTTATAATTTTGAAAGGGAAAGACTTCACAAATTTCAAAGAAAAGGTAAATTTTCTTGTAGCAGTCTTCTTTTTATGTATGATTTATCAGAAATTGGTTAATGCTGGATCTCTAAACTATAGGGTACAACTGCTGCATTATATGATTATACATATATTAATGTGTGTGCGCGCACGTGCGTGTGTGTGTGTGTGGGCAGGCGTGCGCTGTGTAGTCCATCGTTAGGATGTGCGGGGAAAAAGTTATGAAGATTTATTTGTATCGCAGTTGTTGAACGTGTGTATCTTACACATAAGTAATATTTGCACCTGCGTGTGTGTGTATGTTGAGCTTACTATCACAATATTTTGAAGGTGGAAGGGCAACCGATACCACTGAACATAAGTTGAAGGCATTCAATAAGATCAATTTGAACGAAGATGATCTTAAAACCTAGAAGTAAAGATCTAAGTAAAAAGTTGAACATGTCAATTTTTTTTAAGGCAGAAGAGTATTGTAATTATTAAAATGAATATAAAAATTAAATAAAATAAATTAAGGGAAAACAAAAAAGAGCCAAAAGTGCAATTGTACCATTCATTAACACCTAAAAGAGCTAATTGTTAACAATTTCCCATTTCAAAGGATCACTATCATCTTAAAAGTTAATAAAAGCTTTAGTGAAGTGTAAATTTTTTTTGTGATGCTTTTTTTTTTGTCCCTATCACCCTTTATTTTGCTATTGATTTTTTGAAAGAGGATATAACATTCAGAGAGCCATCATCATTAATTCTAATATTCTCATAGATACAATTTTATTTATTTATTTGCTTATTTATTTTCCTCTTAATGATCAAAGTGCTTGTGAGAGGGGTGGTGAATATATTGTGCTCCAAATGATTGTGGTGAGGGAGGGGTGAGAATTACTTCTATTACAAATTAACATCATAACAATCTACTATTACAAATTAACATCATAACAATCTAGTTTAAAATGGCTTGGACCATTATGTATTTCATGAGTTAATATGGAAAACAGNATTACAAATTAACATCATAACAATCTACTATTACAAATTAACATCATAACAATCTAGTTTAAAATGGCTTGGGCCATTATGTATTTCATGAGTTAATATGGAAAACAAAAATGGTATATCATATTTAGTAATTTGATTTTTCTATGCTATCGAACGTATCCTGCCTAGTAGAAGGTTGATTTAGAGATGAAGAAGGGAAAGGCATAAAAGCTACTACATTTGAAGCTACTACTTGAATGAGAGGATTAAGGAGTTAATGAGTTGGTATCTATATCAATGAAATTATTTTAAAGATAATATTATTATCCCTATATAAGAAGTTCTCGTGCAAAAATAAGTGACATTGAATCTAAAACATAGAAATATGTATGATCAACTCCTTCATAAGTGACCAAAATCACTAGAGTTTAACTAAATATTATTAAGGGATTATTGAGTTGCATTAAATTCAACCAATATTTTAACAGTAAATTTTTTTAAATAAAGAAATAAACAAAATATAGGTGTTTAAGTTTATTCAACACAAAAATAATATATTGATTAAAAAGATTATACCTAAGATGTGAAAATGAAATCTAAATATCAACATTTAGGAATTAAGAAAACAATCCAATCTCAAGGATCATTTGATTTTTTAATAAAAGACACATAATATTCAAAATCTTAGAGAAAAATAAAGCATAATATTCTACAAAACTTTTTAATTTCAACAAAATTAAATATTGTAGTAATTAAGTAAGAAAACTGAGATCCTGCTATAAAAATAAAAATAGTTCAAGGAATTCTTAATAACGAGCTAATGATGTCATTCACCTAAGAATTTATGAAAATAAGGAAGATGAAGTTCAATTATGTGATATTTTGGAACTATTGTATCCTTCTTTTTTATGAAGTGGGGAGTGTACCTCATAAGTCAGAATGTCTTAATGATCTTCTCCTTATATGCAAGATTAAATCTCTTATAAGCACTTTCATGATATCATATTTAATGGGAGAGTNAAAACTGAGATCCTGCTATAAAAATAAAAATAGTTCAAGGAATTCTTAATAACGAGCTAATGAGGTCATTCACCTAAAAATTTATGAAAATAAGGAAGATGAAGTTCAATTATGTGATATTTTGGAACTATTGTATCCTTCTTTTTTATGAAGTGGGGAGTGTACCTCATAAGTCAGAATGTCTTAATGATCTTCTCCTTATATGCAAGATTAAATCTCTTATAAGCACTTTCATTATATCATATTTAATGAGAGAGTTAACAAAAGTACAAAGGACATGAAGAAAATCTCATCTTCCTGTCAAAGAAATAATTTGCAAGCATTAGTACATCAATGAAAAAACTGAGAGAAGAATATATTTATTGGAGACTAATAAAGAATTATTTTATCTAGGAATGCATCTTATTTCTATTAAAAAAGTTAAAGGCCTATCTTGAAGAGATTTTATGATATAAACGAAGAGTGGGAAACANGGACATGAAGAAAAACTCATCTTCCTGTCAAAGAAATAATTTGCAAGCATTAGTACATCAATGAAAAAACTAAGAGAAGAATGTATTTATTGGAGACTAATAAATAATTATTTTATTTAGGAATGCATCTTATTTCTATTACAAAAGTTAAAGACCTATCTTGAAGAGATTTTATGATATAAACGAAGAGTGGGAAACGGATAGTGATCATAATCATCAAGAATATATATGTAAAATTGATTGTCATGAATTTTATGATATTCTTTCTATGTAAGAGATACTAAATATAGAAACAAATGGATTCTGAACCAAACAAATTTTTTTAATGTGTGACATAACATTTGATTATTTTTTAATTTAAAATCAATTAATTAGTAGGTTTATATAAAAAAAACTATCATGATGTGACAGATTTTGATTATGTGAGACAAGTAAATGCATGTCATGATAATGAATATTAAATTATTGGTTAATTTCAATTATATAGTATATATTATCTAGTGATGTTAACATATTTGTGAATTTTCGGGGCACTTTAATGATCACATAGAAATTTTTTTAAAATTTGTATAGATGTTCCATGTAATATGTAATGCTACAAGTTACTTTCGTGATTTACTCACTGACGTTAGAGTATCTTATATAGTTTTTTAAATGGAAATATATAAGGTTATTTCCCGCATGTCGTTACTATTTAAAAAGTTCAAAAACATATTGAAGCATGTGATAATGGGAGGATTTCAGGTGATTCAATTGATAGGGTTTACATTTCATAATACTATTTAAGTAAAAAAATGGACACTTTAGGGAAATAGAACTCAGTGAAAAATGAACACTAAAGTTTAGTGGTATCATTTCATAGAATAATCATAATGATACAAATATCTTTTATAGGTGCTTTTGTCATGCATCGTTTAGGCTTGATAAGATTATTTGACATTGAGCTCCTCAAAATTTTGAAACGTATAAATTAAGCTTGGCTTGNCATGTCATGATAATGAATATTAAATTATTGGTTAATTTCAATTATATAGTATATATTATCTAGTGATGTTAAGATATTTGTGAATTTTTGGGGCACTTTGATGATCACATAGAAAATTTTTTAAAATTTGTATAGATGTTCCATGTAATATGTAATGCTACGAGTTACTTTCATGATTACTCACTGACATTAGAGTATCTTATATATATATATATATATATATATTAAATGGAAATATATAAGGTTATTTCCCGCAAATCGTTACTATTAAAAAGTTCAAAAACATACTGAAGCATGTGATAATGGGAGGATTTCAGGTGATTCAATTGATAGGGTTTACATTTCATAATATTATTTAAGAAAAAAATGGACACTTTAGGGAAATAAAACTCAATGAAAAATGAACATTAAAGTTTAGTGGTATCATTTCATAGAATAATCATAATGATACAAATAAATTTTATAGGTGCTTTTGTCATGCATTCTTTAGGCTTGATAAGATTATTTGACATTGAGCTCCTCAGAATTTTGAAACGTATAAATTAAGCTTGGCTTAAGAAGGAGAAGATTTATAAAAGGTTTAAGAAGAATCTAACTTTTAAATAAACATGATGACTATTATATCAGCTTAAAATATTCCTTGTTTACTAAGCAAATGAGTTTCAAATCCTAAATTTAATGGCATGCTTGGTATTGCCTCAAATCATTATAACATACTTAAAGAATTGTAAATATGAAAGTTTGTTTGAACTTGATTCAATAGCTATTACGATTTAGGCCTAATCTTTACATTCACTTGCATACAAAGGCTTCTAGAGATATGGGAAATCCTTTTCAAGATTTAAATATTAAGAAAGCATACCACTTATTTCTTCAAGATTACATGTGAATTTTCTATAAGAATGTTTAATAGTTATACAAAAAGGTTCTCATTTTGCTTTTTTAGCAAAAATTTATAGCAATTCTAAGATTTGTTAGAAGGTAAATGAAAGAAGGTTTCATGGTATGATGGTAAGGTATCTTTTTATATCACTGTCTTAAACATATTTTAGATCATTCTTTATCTATGACAAAGTATGTTTCAGATTTGAGAATGATTATTAATTTTGCTTTCATTGGGTCTAAATTATGTATCTTTTGATAGTAAATTAGATGATCTACTTCACTCCCATGGATATCAGCTCAACTAAAACTAAATTAACCACAAATCTTAATATATTTAATTTGTTTGTATCATCTCATTTTATTACAGGTAAGTGGTGCATCATTTTTAATTATGGATCATTATATATTTTGCATTATCATTAGCTTCTCTATTAAAAATAATGGTATCAATATACATATCTAATATAGATGGCCATATATATGAACTTATGAAATTTTTTAGGATAAGAGCGTTAGTTGTTAGCGAACTAAGTTAAATAACAAGCTTCTTTAGTAAGATTTTATAAGAGAATTTAGATAAATTTTAAAGAAGGTTATAATATTTAGTGAAGATGAAAAGCTTGATATGAATATAAAAGAGCTTACAACTTTCTAAAATTTTTTTTTCATATGTAGCCTTAATAATCAAGGTATTGGACAAATCCATCATAAAAGGTTTATGGTTCATGCTTGTTAAAACCCTTATTAACAATGTTTGGTTTCTCTAATAAACTTTATCAAAGAAAATATTAATTTTCACATATCTAGGAATGTATTAAGCCAATCAATTTGCATATGAATACTTTTATTTTAATTATTTATAATTTTAAAAATATTAATATTATAAAGATAAGTATTGGGCTTTATGTTGTTATGTGTTTAACCTATCTTCTTATGATACTATATTATATGGGAGAGAAATTAAAATCATAGAAGATATGAAAAATCAGTTGTTCTATTTAGATGTTATTTTTATGCTTATGAGTTTTGTTAAGAAATATTTAGATTAGAAATTATGCATAAATAAAAGACCAATATTAATAAAATTGATTTTAATAGTAATTAAATCTCTTAACACAAACAAACATTATTTCAACCATAATAAGCAAGAAAAAAACCATACATATTATATGATATTGAAGAAGAAGAAATAACAAAGCAACTAACAATAATAAGTTAAAGGATGAAAATAAATGCACATTTACAATTAATTTGATTTGGGTGTATCCTTCTTATGACTACATGATATAGAAGTGATGATAATAAGTTCTATTTGCATGCAATGATATTCTATTTTCTTATTTTAAGCCGTATATGTATTAAAAGTATGGAAAAAAATTGTATGTATGACATTATAGTTCCTTACATTATATTATGTCTATAAATCTTGTTGGGGTGGGATATAAGCCTAATCTAAGAATGATTATTGTGGATTAAGAGTTCATCAAAAATGTATGTTATTTCATAGTTGACGTTAAACCTCACTAAAACTATTCAACATAGGCCCACCCATATGCTAGCCTTGTCATTTTTCTACTGTCAAACTTATTATGGTCATGTCTGCAACCTCTCATATTAGCCATCTAACCATACCACCCACCAATCAGGAGCTTTGCTTAGAGTCAACCCCAATGTTGTGGAGTCATTAAACTATTAATTTTTCTTGTTTTAAGAGTTAACAAGCTCCTATTTAGAACTCCTCGTGTTTATCCTCAAGTCTTGCACTTCTAACAACCCTACTACTATCGAATTAATGCAAGAGTTTTTCTAGCCTTTCTCACACTCAAAATAATCTCCCTGCCTTGATCAACTATTTCCACTATACCTCACTCTTTGTGATGGGTTCATGGGTAACATTTTGGGCGCCAACACCTCAAGGTGTCAACATCCTCCNCCCCCTAAGTTAGGGAAATATCTATGAATTATGAGGTATGTATGTAATTATTATTTTTTGTTTTGGGGAAATAATTCCTTAAAATTTCAATTTTTTGCATAAGCACCATCTTACCTCTGCATGAAAAGACATGTTTCAGTTTTTAAAACTTATAATAGTGATGTTTTGAACGTGATATGAAAGATTTGGGTGGTCTAAATATAAATATCGAAAGTTTAGTGGGTAGATATGTAAATACATATGAATTTGGTGATAGGTATTTAATATGTGAATAATGATGCATGTGCTTATATGAATGGTGCAGGAAAGAGGCAATGGATATGCAGTGGAAGCCTTTGACGTTTTCAAACAAATGGATCGCCAGAACTAAATTGTTTTAACGAGCAGCTTATGTTGTTTTTCTGCTTCATTTTCAAAACATATAGCCTTTCTATAATTCCTAATTACATGTTGTGATGCTTTGCTTGAAGAAGAAACTGTCAACTTTTATGTTAATTTCTACCTTATTAGTTCATATATTTAATTCCATAATTATAATTATCTTCATGTCATCTTAATATATTTTTTTTTAATATTTCTTCACTCTTATAGATTCTGGGTCTAAGATGATGCCATATAAATAGTCAGAGACTATTTTGTCACTTTAGTTGTAGAAGTGTGAAACGAGTTGATTTTGAGCTGAGCTGGGTCCGTCTAAAACTCGGCTCAAATAGATTGAGTTTGAATCAAAATTGCCCNAAACGAGTTGATTTTGAGCTGAGCTGGGTCCGTCTAAAACTCGGCTCAAATAGATTGAGTTTGAATCAAAATCGCCCGGTGGCTCGTTATGTTTGATTTTGAGCCAGCTCAGCTAGAAATTGAATTGAGGTCTAGCTAGAATCGAAACAAGTTGGCTAAAATTTGAGCTATTTGGATCTATTCCAACTCGAAATCGACTTGATCCTGCTCTAAATCGAAACAAGATGCCTCAAGTTGAGTGAGTTTTTTGGATCTGCTCCAGCTCACAGCTCATTATGTCAGATTCAATCTAGCATTGCATAATTTTTTTTATAAATAAAAAACAATTTGAGCAGATGTCAATNGCTAGAAATTGAATTGAGGTCTAGCTAGAATCGAAACAAGTTGGCTAAAAATTTGAGCTATTTGGATCTATTACAACTCGAAATCGGCTCGATCCGGCTCTAAATCGAAACAAGATGTCTCAAGTTGAGTGAGTTTTTTGGATCTGCTCCAGCTCATAGCTCATTATGTCAGATTCAATCTAGCATTGCATAATTTTTTTATAAATAAAAAACAATTTGAGCAGATGTCAAGCCAATTCGAGCTTATTCATGTATGACTTTGAAATAAATTTGAAAAAATTTAATCCAAAATTTTAACTTTTCTATCCCATCACCATTCTAACGTTTGAATCAATTTTTAAATAATTAATAATATTTGAGATAAATTCACAGTCCTATTTACTCCCTAAAAATTTATTCTATAAACAAGATTTGAGCCGTCAATTTGGTTTATGTGATCTGGGCCACCAAAAATGGTGAGACTGGTGTGTGCGGCAGGCTGACTTAATTACAGCCCACGAACAAATTCAATACCGTAGTCCAACAAATTTTTCCGGCCCAATAGTTGAGCAACAAAATTGATTATTCATTTCCAAATTAAGATGGCCCAAACTTTAAAAGATCATTTCTTTTATATGGTTTGTCTTGGAAAGTAGAACTTTGGGTGGTATAAATATAAAAATCTAAAGTTTAGTGGGTAGATATGTAAATACATATGAATTTCATGATAGGTATTTAATATGTGAATAATGATGCATGTAATGGTGCAGAAAAAAGGTAATGGATATGCAGTGAAAGCCTGACGTTTTGAAACAATGTAGAATATATATATCAGAGGAGCGGAACCAACAAAATTATTTTTTAGATAAAAAAGTCTCCAAATGTCTAATTTTTTTTAAAAAAAAATTGGACAAAATTACTAAATTGACTAAGCTATATAAGAAAAAAAATATTAAATTTTATTATTTATATAGAGCAAATTCTAAAGTGTGTAATATATTTATTATAAGTGGAGTTAAATTATAGAATATGAATGGGTTACGCTTGCAAATTATTTATTTACTTTATTTTATTAAAACAAAAAAAAATAGGAAGAATTAGTAGGCATATATATCTATTTCTAAAAAGATACCTGAGGAGTGGATGAAGAACATTTTGTTCACTTTTTTTATGAATAAAGTGGATGCACGAAAGTGTGCAAATTATAGATGAATTAAGTTAATGTGTCGTACTTTCAAATTATGAAAGACGGTAATTGAACATAGGTTAAGACGTGATACAAATATTTCTCACAATCATTTGGATTTATGATGGGCAAGTATACTATGAAAGCTATATATTTATTGAGAGGTTTGATGGAGAGTATAGAGAGAGAAAGGAGGATCAATATATTATTTTTATTGATTTAGAAAAAGCTTACTATAAGATTCCAAGCAAAGTTTTTTGGAGAGTTTTAGAAAAAAAAAAGCATTGATATAAATTATATTCAAGTCATTAAGGACATGTGTACTAGATTTATGATTTGTGTTCGAACTGAAAGAGGATTGTTCAAGTATTTTTCTATTTCAGTTGGATTACATCAGGATTCAGCTTTAATTAGCTCACATCTTTTTGCTTTAGTTATGCATGCTCTTGTTGGATATATACAAGAGAATGTACCTTAATTGGTGTATGTTTTTTATTGATGATATCCTTTTTGTGGATAATACTAGAGAAGGATTTTAGGAAAAACTTGAATTATGGAAGTTTACATTGGAGTTAAAAGCCTTTGTTTGAGTAGATCAAAAACTGAATAAATGGAATGTAATTTTAGTAGTTGTGGCTCCAGTAGTAGTGTTGTAGCTATGGGTGATTAAATCATTAAAAAGTTATGAACATTTTAGATATCTCTAGTCTATTGTTCAAATTGATGGTGATATATATAGGGATGTTACTAGTGGAATTTAGGTTGGTTGGTGGAAGTGGAGGAATGCATTAGGCCTATTGTGTGATGGAAAAATATTGCTTAGAAAATTTTATACGATGGTGATGAGACCTAGAATGCTTTATGGCTCAAAAAAATGCCCTTTAAAAGAGAAGCAAAAAACAAATTTAGGTGTTGTTGAGACGAAAATGCTTAAGTGAATGAGTGTCTTGATACTTAGACAAAATGTGAAACGAATCTATCCGTGAAAGGGTTGACGTAGCTCCAGTTGCAGACAAGATTAGAGAGAGTCATTTTAGATGGTTTGGTCATATTAAACGTCAACCATCTAATGATCCAGTTAGAAGAGTAGATGTTTTAGATTTAACTTGTGTTAAAAAAAGACAGAGGTAGACCCATAATCATTTGGGTGCATTGTATTAAAAATTATTTTGATCTATAATAATTACTTGAAAATATGAAGCTTAATACAAAACAATAGAGAAAAAGGATCCATGTAGCCAACCCCACTTAGTGGGATAAAGGCTTCTTGATAATTGTATCTGGCTTGGTTGTTGGAGACTTCGAATCTGTTTTTAATTGAATGGTACAAATGTTCCTTAGTTGGACTAGCCAGAGCAAGACCGAGCTCCACCTTGATTCAGCTAGAAGCTTCGTCGATATGCGGGACCCAAGTCTGGTTGTTAGATGCTACTCCTTTGGCTAGCTCGCTTAGCTCAAAAGATTTGCTGGGAAACCGGCTATGAGTAGCACTTTGATTGTGGTTTGGGTGCGAAAGAGATATCAAATTGAGCTTCACCACCCATTTGAGAAGCCAACAGAAGCCCTTCGACTGCGTGAGGACATGATTGAGTGGATGGTCGGTGATGATCCATACCGAATGCATTTAAAAATATAGGTGAAGGTTACAACCGAAAATAATAAAAGTAACTATTACTTTTCAAAAAAGGATACAGAGTTCGACACCTTGGAGGACCCGACTAATAATGTAAATTGGGAATCATTTCTTTAGTTTCTCTTGGACTAAAACCAAGCTGATGGCTTTAAGTCAAGCTCCCAATAGAGATAGTTCTTTATTCGAATTTAGGCTCTGAAGGAGCGCTAGCAACACTATGGAATCACTTAGCTTTCTAAATGTTATCATCTAAATAAACAAAGTTCTCCACTCTTCTTGAAGTTTTTAAAAACACATAACACTTGTCATTTGATTTCGAGATGAACCCCTCATCCGATATGCGGTTGTTGGTCATATCTAAAAACTCAGCAATTGTCTTCGGTCTCTGCAAACTCAAAACATACCAGAAGGGTCCCTTCCTTAACTCTTGAGCTAGGGCACCATGAGATACAATGGGCTCTGGACCCGTACTTCCAACACCACCTTCTGAAAGCAGGTGATGAACTAGTGAAGGCTCTCATTCTGTCTCTATCGGAACGTCAGGAGGGCCTGAGATATCTTCTCAGACATTCAGGCCCTGACAAACCGTATCACAAAAATTTGCTTGAAGCCAGTGAACATTGTGATTACTCTCGGTGGAAATGAATTGAACCGCCTGAGGGCTAACTCCCTCAACATGATAAAGAAGAGACAACATTTCAATGTGTTGGTAATCCTCAACAAATAGTCAACTTTAACAAGGCTATGGGGTGTGTCAAGTCAGTTTCATCCTCATAGGACTCTAGTGTCAAAATTTTGAGACTATCTAGGGACTTGACCTCATGTATTTTCCAAGTGAATGAATTATCTAGAGGTTGAGATACCTTAGTACACCTGAACTGATGTCGATCAATAGATGCCGACCCAACACTATTGAAATACTGAGAGTCTCCTTCTTTTTCTAAGACTAAGGGGGCACTTTGGTTGTTGGGCGCTGACCCTTCCTCTAAAGGTTGTTACTCTCTTTCCCGAGCTCGTGCCTTTCAAATGACATCCAACATTTGATCCTTAAGCATCTAGATTAGTTGGTTCACGAACTCTCTTGTGCACTCCGTATTACTGGCGTCTCTATAGTGAGTTTCTTTTCCATGGGATGCACATCTTCTTGTCTGTGAAACGACCTATGCCTACAACATTTTTTAAGATGTTGAATCTCGATTTGTCAGTGAATAACATCTCAATGAATAAAACAAAAAAAAAAATAAATTGAGATAGAACAATATGCTGATGTTACATTTTTTACCCCTGATTTGATGGTGGTTTTATAGGTTATTCAAAATATTTTACAGATATGAGTCTATCACTCGGTTGCACTTTAGCTAAGTCGGCTGAGCTCATTTGGGTTCGACTCAGTAGGACCAATTCGATGGGCTAGACTTAGTCGGTGTCGTCAATCAACTAAGCTTGGTGGACTTCAGGTTAGGAGGACTAGTTCAGTTGTTTTGTTAGGCTGGTTAACAACTCTTGATAATATAAAGGGTAGCTTGTGAACCTCCCAGGTATGACTAAAGGTGTCGAGAAACTAGGTCTTCCCTCGAGTTGACTTCTTCATGTCGGTTGACTTGAATATTTATTTATTTCATTTCTAACCGAATAGCATGGATTAAGATAATTCAATCATCTTCGTGGAACTGTTGGCTTTGGTCGTGCTTACTCTAGCTCTGACTACTGCACCCATTAGGATAAGTGGGTCTCCTGACCTTCTTTTAGTGGGTCATTCTTCGTTATACACTCTTCTTTCTGGATGGTCAGATGTCTTCAAGATCTGTGCGGACACATTTTCGATGTACAAGTGTAAATATTAATGTTTAGGTTNTCAACATAGGCCCACCCATATGCTAGCCTTGTCATTTTTCTACTGTCAAACTTATTATGGTCATGTCTGCAATCTCTCATATTAGCCATCTAACCATACCACCCACCAATCAGGAGCTTTTCTTAGAGTCNCTTCTTTAGTAAGATTTTATAAGAGAATTTAGATAAATTTTAAAGAAGGTTATAATATTTAGTGAAGATGAAGGCTTGATATGAATATAAAAGAGCTTACAACTTTCTAAATTTTTTTTTTCATATGCAGCCTTAATAATCATGGTATTGGACAAATCCATCACNCTTCTTTAGTAAGATTTTATAAGAGAATTTAGATAAATTTTAAAGAAGGTTATAATATTTAGTGAAGATGAAAAGCTTGATATGAATATAAAAGAGCTTACAACTTTCTAAAATTTTTTTTTCATATGTAGCCTTAATAATCAAGGTATTGGACAAATCCATCATAAAAGGTTTATGGTTCATGCTTGTTAAAACCCTTATTAACAATGTTTGGTTTCTCTAATAAACTTTATCAAAGAAAATATTAATTTTCACATATCTAGGAATGTATTAAGCCAATCAATTTGCATATGAATACTTTTATTTTAATTATTTATAATTTTAAAAATATTAATATTATAAAGATAAGTATTGGGCTTTATGTTGTTATGTGTTTAACCTATCTTCTTATGATACTATATTATATGGGAGAGAAATTAAAATCATAGAAGATATGAAAAATCAGTTGTTCTATTTAGATGTTATTTTTATGCTTATGTNGAGAAATTAAAATCATAGAAGATATGAAAAATCAGTTGTTCTATTTAGATGTTATTTTTATGCTTATGAGTTTTGTTAAGAAATATTTAGATTAGAAATTATGCATAAATAAAAGACCAATATTAATAAAATTGATTTTAATAGTAATTAAATCTCTTAACACAAACAAACATT
>JXCR01139001.1:77494-92103 GCA_002079205.1 Phalaenopsis hybrid cultivar | reverse complement strand
CATAAGCACCATCTTACCTCTGCATGAAAAGACATGTTTCAGTTTTTAAAACTTATAATAGTGATGTTTTGAACGTGATATGAAAGATTTGGGTGGTCTAAATATAAATATCGAAAGTTTAGTGGGTAGATATGTAAATACATATGAATTTGGTGATAGGTATTTAATATGTGAATAATGATGCATGTGCTTATATGAATGGTGCAGGAAAGAGGCAATGGGTATGCAGTGGAAGCCTTTGACGTTTTCAAACAAATGGATCGCCAGAACTAAATTGTTTTAACGAGCAGCTTATGTTGTTTTTCTGCTTCATTTTCAAAACATATAGCCTTTCTATAATTCCTAATTACATGTTGTGATGCTTTGCTTGAAGAAGAAACTGTCAACTTTTATGTTAATTTCTACCTTATTAGTTCATATATTTAATTCCATAATTATAATTATCTTCATGTCATCTTAATATATTTTTTTTTAATATTTCTTCACTCTTATAGATTCTGGGTCTAAGATGATGCCATATAAATAGTCAGAGACTATTTTGTCACTTTAGTTGTAGAAGTGTGAAACGAGTTGATTTTGAGCTGAGCTGGGTCCGTCTAAAACTCGGCTCAAATAGATTGAGTTTGAATCAAAATTGCCCGGTGGCTCGTTATGTTTGATTTTGAGCCAGCTCGGCTAGAAATTGAATTGAGGTCTAGCTAGAATCGAAACAAGTTGGCTAAAAATTTGAGCTATTTGGATCTATTACAACTCGAAATCGGCTCGATCCGGCTCTAAATCGAAACAAGATGTCTCAAGTTGAGTGAGTTTTTTGGATCTGCTCCAGCTCATAGCTCATTATGTCAGATTCAATCTAGCATTGCATAATTTTTTTATAAATAAAAAACAATTTGAGCAGATGTCAAGCCAATTCGAGCTTATTCATGTATGACTTTGAAATAAATTTGAAAAAATTTAATCCAAAATTTTAACTTTTCTATCCCATCACCATTCTAACGTTTGAATCAATTTTTAAATAATTAATAATATTTGAGATAAATTCACAGTCCTATTTACTCCCTAAAAATTTATTCTATAAACAAGATTTGAGCCGTCAATTTGGTTTATGTGATCTGGGCCACCAAAAATGGTGAGACTGGTGTGTGCGGCAGGCTGACTTAATTACAGCCCACGAACAAATTCAATACCGTAGTCCAACAAATTTTTCCGGCCCAATAGTTGAGCAACAAAATTGATTATTCATTTCCAAATTAAGATGGCCCAAACTTTAAAAGTTCATTTTTTTTATATGGTTCGTCTTGGAAAGTAGAACTTTGGGTGGTATAAATATAAAAATCTAAAGTTTAGTGGGTAGATATGTAAATACATATGAATTTTGTGATAGGTATTTAATATGTGAATAATGATGCATGTGTCTGTATGAATGGTGCAGAAAAAAAGGAATGGATATGCAGTGAAAGCCTGACGTTTTCAAACAATGTAGAATATATATATCATTATATTATGAGGAGCGGAACCAACAAAATTATTTTTTAGATAAAAAAAATTAGACAAAATTACTAAATTGATTAAGCTATATAAAAAAAAATATTAATTTTTATTATTTATATAGAGCAAATTCTAAAGTGTGTAATATATTTATTATAAGAGGAGTTAAATTATAGAATATGAATGTGTTGCGCTTGCAAATTATTTATTTACTTTATTTTATTAAAACAAAATAAAAATTTAGGAAGAATTAGTAGGCATATATATCTATTTCTAAAAAGATGCCTGAGGAGTGGATAAAGAATATTTTGTTCTCCTTTTTTATGAATAAAGTGGATGCACGAGAGTGTGCAAATTATAGAGGAATTAAGTTAATGTGTCGTACTTTCAAATTATGAAAGAAAGTAATTAAACATAGGTTAAGACGTGATACAAATATTTCTGACAATCATTTGGATTTATGATGGGCAAGTATATTATGAAAGCTATATATTTATTGAGAGGTTTGATGGAGAGTATAGAGAAAGGAGAATCAATATATTATTTTTATTAATTTAGAAAAAGCTTACGATAAGATTCCAAGCAAAGTTCTTTCGAGAGTTTTACAAAAAAAAAGGCGTTGATATAAATTATATTCAAGTCATTAAGGATATGTGTACTAGATTTATTACTTGTGTTCGAATTGCAAGATGATTGATCAAGTATTTTTTTTCTATTTCAGTTGGATTACATCAGGATTCAGCTTTAATTAGCTCACATCTTTTTGCTTTAGTTATGCATGCTCTTGTTGGATATATACAAGAGAATGTACCTTAATTGGTGTATGTTTTTAATTGATGATATTCTTTTTGTGGATAAGACTAGAGAAGGATTTTAGGAAAAACTTGAATTATGGAAGTTTACATTGGAGTTAAAGGCCTTTGTTTGAGTAGATCTAAAACTAAATAAATGGAATGTAATTTTAGTAGTTGTAGCTCCAGTGGTAGTGTTGTAGCTATAGGTGATTAACTCATTAAAAAGTTATGAACATTTTAGATATCTCTAGTCTATTGTTCAAAGTGATGGTGATATATACGTGGATGTTACTAGTGGAATTCAGGTTGGTTGGTCGAAGTGGAGGAATGCATTAGGTCTATTGTGTGATGGAAAAATATTGCTTAGAAAATTTTATACGATGGTGATGAGACCTAGAATGTTGTATGGCTCAAAAAAAATGGCCTTTAAAAGAGAAGCATAAAACAAATTTAAGTTTTGTTGACACGAAAATGCTTAAGTGAATGAGTGTCTTGATACTTAGACAAAATGTGAAATGAATATATCTGTGAAGCTCCAGTTACAGACAAGATTAGAGAGAATCATCTTAGATGGTTTGGTCACATTAAACGTCGACCATCTAATGATCTGGTTAGGAGAGTATATGTTTTAGATTTAACTTGTGTTAAAAAAAAGGCAGAGGTAGACCCATAATCATTTGGGTGCATTGTATAAAAAATTATTTTGATATATAATAATTACTTGAGAATATGATGCTTAATAGGAAATAATAGAGAAAAAGGATTCATGTAGTCAACCCCACTTAGTGGGATAAAGGCTTGTTGATGGTTGTATATGGCTTGGTTGTTAGAGAATTCCAATCTGTTTTTAATTGAACCGTACAAATGTTCCTTAGTTGGACTAGCCAGAGCGAGATCGAGCTCTATCTTGATTCAACTAGAAGCTTTGTCGATATGTGGGACCCAAGTCTGGTTGTTAGATGCTACTCCTTTGCCTGGCTCGCTTAGTTCAAAAGATTTGTTGGGAAACCAGCTATGAGTAGCAGTTTGATTGTGGTTTGGGCGTGAAAGAGATATCAAATTGAGCTTCACCACCCATTTGAGAAGCCAACAGAAGCCCTTTGACTGAGTGAGAACATATTTGAGTGGATAGTCGGTGATGATCCATACCGAATGTATTTAAAAATATAGGTGAAGGTTACAATTGAATATAATAAGAGTAACTATTACTTTTCGTAAAAGGATACAAAGCTCGACACCTTGGAGGACCCGACTAATAATGTAAATTGAGAACTATTCCTTTAGTTTCTCTTGGACTAAAACCAAGCTGATGGCTTCAAGTCAAGCTCCCAATAGAGATAGTTCTTTATTCGACTTTAGGCTCTGAAGGAGCGCTAGCAACACTATGGAATCACTTAGCTTTCTAAATGCTATCATCTAAATAAACAAGGGTCTCCACTCTTCTCGAAGTTTTTAAAAACACATAAAACTTGTCATTTGATTTCGAGATGAACCGCTCATCCGATATGCGGTTGTTGGTCGTATTTAAAAACTCAGCAATTGTCTTTGGTCTCTGCAAACTCAAAACGTACCAAAAGGGTCCCTTCCTTAACTTTTGAGCTAGGGCACTATGAGATACAACGGGCTCTGGATCCGGTACTTCCAACACCACCTTTTGAAAGAAGGTGATGAACGAGTGAAGACTCTCATTCTGTCTCTATCGGAACTTCAGGGGGCCCAAGATATCTTCTCAGACATTCAGACCCTAACAAACCGTGNGCTAGGGCACCATGAGATACAATGGGCTCTGGACCCGTACTTCCAACACCACCTTCTGAAAGCAGGTGATGAACTAGTGAAGGCTCTCATTCTGTCTCTATCGGAACGTCAGGAGGGCCTGAGATATCTTCTCAGACATTCAGGCCCTGACAAACCGTATCACAAAAATTTGCTTGAAGCCAGTGAACATTGTGATTACTCTCGGTGGAAATGAATTGAACCGCCTGAGGGCTAACTCCCTCAACATGATAAAGAAGAGACAACATTTCAATGTGTTGGTAATCCTCAACAAATAGTCAACTTTAACAAGGCTATGGGGTGTGTCAAGTCAGTTTCATCCTCATAGGACTCTAGTGTCAAAATTTTGAGACTATCTAGGGACTTGACCTCATGTATTTTCCAAGTGAATGAATTATCTAGAGGTTGAGATACCTTAGTACACCTGAACTGATGTCGATCAATAGATGCCGACCCAACACTATTGAAATACTGAGAGTCTCCTTCTTTTTCTAAGACTAAGGGGGCACTTTGGTTGTTGGGCGCTGACCCTTCCTCTAAAGGTTGTTACTCTCTTTCCCGAGCTCGTGCCTTTCAAATGACATCCAACATTTGATCCTTAAGCATCTAGATTAGTTGGTTCACGAACTCTCTTGTGCACTCCGTATTACTGGCGTCTCTATAGTGAGTTTCTTTTCCATGGGATGCACATCTTCTTGTCTGTGAAACGACCTATGCCTACAACATTTTTTAAGATGTTGAATCTCGATTTGTCAGTGAATAACATCTCAATGAATAAAACAAAAAAAAAAATAAATTGAGATAGAACAATATGCTGATGTTACATTTTTTACCCCTGATTTGATGGTGGTTTTATAGGTTATTCAAAATATTTTACAGATATGAGTCTATCACTCGGTTGCACTTTAGCTAAGTCGGCTGAGCTCATTTGGGTTCGACTCAGTAGGACCAATTCGATGGGCTAGACTTAGTCGGTGTCGTCAATCAACTAAGCTTGGTGGACTTCAGGTTAGGAGGACTAGTTCAGTTGTTTTGTTAGGCTGGTTAACAACTCTTGATAATATAAAGGGTAGCTTGTGAACCTCCCAGGTATGACTAAAGGTGTCGAGAAACTAGGTCTTCCCTCGAGTTGACTTCTTCATGTCGGTTGACTTGAATATTTATTTATTTCATTTCTAACCGAATAGCATGGATTAAGATAATTCAATCATCTTCGTGGAACTGTTGGCTTTGGTCGTGCTTACTCTAGCTCTGACTACTGCACCCATTAGGATAAGTGGGTCTCCTGACCTTCTTTTAGTGGGTCATTCTTCGTTATACACTCTTCTTTCTGGATGGTCAGATGTCTTCAAGATCTGTGCGGACACATTTTCGATGTACAAGTGTAAATATTAATGTTTAGGTTTTAGATATAAATGTACATACGTGTGTTTTGTTTGGCATTTTTTGTAAATCATGTAAATGCATACGAGTTGTGTGATAGGTAAAAATATTTCATTATGCAAACATTGATTATTGATTTCAAGAATTAAGATGGCCCAAACTTTGAAACTTCATTAATTTATATGATTTGTATGGAAAGAAGAACTCTGAAACTTGTCTATGCTTTCACAAAGATTTTCTATAGCAGTTTCAGCTTACTAACAGAGAAAAGGAGATATATTGTAGAAATTTTCGGATGAAGGTACAGGATATGTTTTGAACTTCAAGATATTAGAAGTTAATATAATTTGTTTGCAAGGTATTATCAATTAGAAATATTAGTTTTTTTGCATGTGCACCACTTCAAGTATATTATGAAGATTAAAAAAAAAATCAGAATGGACTTAAAATATAATATTGGTAATACCTAATCCCATTTTCTTTTGTTATCCAATATAACATCTCCTTTGAGAAATTTTTTTCTAGTATTTTGCATAGTTTGTAGCAGTTTGATTTGTATCACTTAATAGGGTGCTTAAAAAAAAGAATTGAGTATAATATAGGCATAGAGTGTTGTGTCGTCCCTCATAATAAAAAGCCTACATCTATGATGGCATAGAGAATGAAATGAGATAATGAGATGGCATCTCAAAGAAAGATGGGGTGATAGAGGAGCAAACTTGAACTCGGGAAGCGTTGATAGAAGAAGAGTAATAAGTGCTAATTCTACTGCCAATGTAAATTAGTGAATGTGAAGAACTATAAGGAGGGATGACCTTTGTAAAAAAGGTCATTTNAAGTGCTAATTCTACTGCCAATGTAAATTAGTGAATGTGAAGAACTATAAGGAGGGATGACCTTTGTAAAAAGGTCATTCTTGGAGATCTTGTGTCGAGGTGATTTGAGAAAGAGATCATGATAAGATGAGAGCTCATTGATCTTGAAGATCTTGTATTGAGGAGATTCGAGAAAGAAATCAGGGCAAGATTAAAGATCATTCCTCAATATAAGGGCTTTGTAATTCTTCTTTATTGCCTTAGTGGATTTGATGGTTGATTTCTCTCCAGTGGATGTAGGTCCTATGGACCGAACCATNTTTGTAATTCTTCTTTATTGCCTTAGTGGATTTGATGGTTGATTTCTCTCCCGTGGATGTAGGTCCTATGGACCGAACCACGTAATTCTTGGATATTCTTGTTTCTTGATTGCATATTATCTTTGTTGTAATTTTTCGTTTTGTTTTCTTGTTTTCTTGCATGTTGCAGTTTCTCTCTCCTTCAGGCGTCGTCTGTGAAAAATCTAGCAATGACAATGGGAGCCGCCAAAATTTGACCTCGAGAAATTCACCGAAAATACTGATTTTGGCCTGTGGAGAGTCAAGATGAGAGCTCTATTGGTGCAGCAAGGTGTCGTAGAAGCTTTGCAAGGGTCAGTGACATTGCTAGCTAAGATGTCCAAGAAAGAGAAGAACGACATCCTGGACAGGGCTCACAGCTTGATAATCTTGAGCTTGAGTGACAAACTTCTGAGGGAAGTGTCGAGGGAGACGACGACTCAACAACTTTGGGTGAAACTCAAACTGCTTTATATGACAAAATCTTTGGTTAATAGGCTCTTCTTGAAGCAACGCCTGTACTCTTTCAAGATGCATAAAGATAAATTTGTCTCACAGCAAATCGATAAGTTCAACAAGATTATTGATGATATTAAAAATATCGATGCCAAGATTGATGATGAAGACAAGACATTGTTGTTGTTAAACTCCATTCCTAAGAGTNGCAGCAAGGTGTCGTAGAAGCTTTGCAAGGGTCAGTGACATTGCTAGCTAAGATGTCCAAGAAAGAGAAGAATGACATCCTGGACAGAGCTCACAGCTTGATAATCTTGAGCTTGAGTGACAAAGTTCTGAGGGAAGTGTCGAGGGAGACGACGACTCAACAACTTTGGGTGAAACTCAAACTGCTTTATATGACAAAATCTTTGGTTAATAGGCTCTTCTTGAAGCAACGCCTGTACTCTTTCAAGATGCATAAAGATAAATTTGTCTCACAGCAAATCGATAAGTTCAACAAGATTATTGATGATATTAAAAATATCGATGTCAAGATTGATGATGAGACAAGACATTGTTGTTGTTAAACTCCATTCCTAAGAGCTACGAGCATTTTAAAGATGCGATGCTCTATAGAAGAGTGCAAACAATTTCCTTGGAAGAGCTTCAGTCGCTGATTAAAGTCAAAAAACTTTAAAAGAAAAATGACATGAACGAGGAAATCAGCGGAGATGGTTTTGTCGTGAGAGGATGATCGGACAAGAGAGATTCAAGAAACGGTCAGAACAGATCAAGGTTGAGACAAGAAAAGAAGATCAAGGGCTAAAGGCCCCTCAGAGCTAGGTGGATGGAATCTCTATTAAAGATTTTGTAATTGAGAGTTAAGGTGGAGAATTGTTGCAATGACTCACAATTACTAGACTAAGGCAAGGGGCAAACTTGTAACTCTATCAAAGTTATTAAAGAAGCATGGAAGCTTTCAATTGGTGAACCGGGTCTACTTGTTGAAGGCTCATTTGTTATAAATAGTGAGGGAGGCTTGTAGAGAGGTGACCAAGGGAAAGCAAATCAATTTGTTAGAGAAAGAAGAGGAGAGACTTCAAGAATTGAGGCGAAGGATCTTGGAGACCTTGTGTCGAGGTGATTCGAGAGAGAGATCATGCTAAGATGAGAGCTCCTTGATCTTAGAGATCCTGTATCGGAGAGATTCGAGAGTGTGATCAGGGCAAGATGAGAGCTCTTTCCTTAATGTAAATGCTTTGTAATTCCTCTTTATTGCCTTAGTGGATTTGATGGTTGATTTCTCTCCCGTGGATGTAGGTCTTATGGACCGAATCACATAATTCTTAGGTGTTCATGTTTCTTGTTTTCATATTATCTCTGCTGTAGTTTTTCGTTTCTTTTCCCAGTTTTATTGCCTGTTGCGGTTTCACTCTTCTTCGGTTGTCATGAAGATGTTCGGCATTTATTGTTTTTTACTACTCGACAGTTTAGTTCTTAGTTTTCTTCAGGTGTTCGACAGTCCAAGTCTTGGTTTTCTTGAGGTGCCACCAATTTTTCTTCAACAGTCATCAAATGTAATGAAATAGAGGAAATAATAAAAAATAGTATATTTTGATTTTGTACCCTACATCTATTACAAGTAATTGTCTGTGGGTTCTTGGGAGATGTGTGAGATGTAGGAGGGAGACATTAATTAGCATGTAAAAGCATAGTATTTGTTGTATTTCTTGACCTATGAAATGCCTAAGTTTACTTCTCATGAATCTCACAAAAAATGTTCTTTATGAATAGAAGAGAATAGTTTTTATGATTATTATTATTATTATTATTATGTATTTTCTAAACAACTAGAAAACCCTTCTATTGACTCCTTTATAAATTTATATTTATAAGATCTTACACAAATTCACAAAATAGATTTTTGGGATACATTGTTGAGTTTCTTCACAACCAATTCAAAGCATATATTCCACTCTGCATATGCATAATCAAAGATCACAAAATTAAAAATTGCATCAAACATAAAAAACTATTCTCATGCTCATTCAAAGTGCAAACAAGAACTAGAATAAGACTAATTATCTAAAAGATATACTTTTAGAATGCAAAACTAGCAAAAACAGAAGTCCCCCTTCTGATAAACCCAGCTTTAGCACTCTGATAAACAGGCAGCCTGCAACTAAAATCACCAAAATCATAGCTCTTCAACTCAAACAAATCAGAGCTCGAGTCACTCTCATCATCACCATTCTCTTCATCTCTTCTCTTCTTCTTCTTCTTCTTCTCCCTCATCCCATCTTCCTCCCTTTTCCTCAATAAGAACTCATCACCATTTCTTCTCAGAAGCCATTTCTTCTCCCCAAATGCAGCACCATTGAAGGATTTCAAGCTTTTTGAAAACTTATTCCCTTTGTTTTCTGAATATATTTTTCTTTCTTCGTTGCTTTGATCTATCACTTGCTCTACAGGTTTCTGGTTCTGCCTCTTCTTAGAAGGTGTTTGTTGAAATAAAGAGTTGAAAAAAGTGGCAAATTTTCTTCCAGGTGAGATAGGCTGCTGCTTGTATTTCTTCTCCTCCTTATTGGTGCTTTCAACCTTTATAAACATGTTAAATTAAAAAAAAAAATTAAAATTAAAAATGGAATATATTTGAACAAAAAAATGGAATAATTGCATCATTGCACATAAAAATTAAAATTAGCATAGAAAACTGTTTTGTTTAGGGCTTATTTGGGATCAATTTTATTTTTTATTTTTATTTTTGTTTTTAAAAATATGTTTGTATAATGTGTTTTTAATATATTATTATTATTATTATTTTATTTCTACAAAATAAATAAATAAATGTTTTTTAAAACATTTAAACCAACTCTAAGGCGGTGTTTGGATGCACTCAGGATTTGCGTTTAATAGAACTTAGTAAGTCCGGTAAATTCAGAATAGTGTTTGGTGCAGTTGAGGTTAAATTAGGTGAAATTTTTCAAACATATCTCACATTTTATTTCAGATACTTATTGCCATAGCTTTCTTCCCAAATTAAATTAATTAAATTCACCAAATAGTTGGATTTAACAAATAAGGTTATAAGGCATTGGATTTAACTTTCCCTTTTTTATGCATTTCGCTAGATTTGCACTAAATCCACCGTAAATTCTGATAAAATTACGCTACCAAACACTCCCCTAATATTTTAAATATTGTAAAAAACAATCATATATTAATCAACCTATCAAATATATTTTGTTTCAGATCAAAACATAACTTATAAAAACGTAAACAAAAGAGAGAGTGAGAAACTTAATGTAAGATTTCAAAAACCTCAACATTCAGGTCAAAATAATAACTTGCCATCACTCAGCCTACTAAAATAGACTGCGTTCTATGAAATTTTCTATTGGCTTAGCTCTCAACCTTTTGGGATGGAATAGAAGCCATCATCTCCAAGCTCTTTTTCATGGCATTAATGGGCCTATGAGAATCCATAGCGGTGCTTTTGTATCCAAACCCGAAGCCGACGCCGTCAATGCAGCCTGAAAAATAACGCGATGCATCAAAAACATCGAGCTCGGACGAATCGTTTTTCCGGCTTCGGCGGGGGGAGGAAGACATGGAAGCAATGCTGAACTGCATGGAAAGGGGAGTTTGAAGAGAAGGAAAAGGGAAACACAGATGAGTTTTAGTTGCTGTAGTTGGGAGTGGTGGAGCTATTTATTATTAGAGGAACTCTTCCAGTAAGGCTTTGTAGATGTTAAGTATGAGGACAGAAGAAGTTAGCAGTATGGGAAATAAAAGGTTTTTTTGTACTTAGCTATGGTAAACATTCTGTTTTTGCATGTGGAGTGTTTTTGCAAGCTGTAGGATGTGAAGTTGTCATTTTGCTTATCCTTATCTGCAAACACCATGTTACATTTTCATCCCTTCCAACACATTTTGTATTTGATTTAGTATGTAAAAATGTGTTGAGAATGTATTAATATTGTATGTGAGAAAAAAAAAAACTAAGTAGTTTATCTTTCTTTTTTATTATTAGTGATTAGTTCAATATTTTTTTTTTAATTATTAATCAAAGTTGTGGTGATTTGATTCATCCAAAATATAACCAAATTGCTCTAGCTGAAATTTAAAACAATTTAAATCATTTTAAAGACAATTTAGTTGGTTAAATTTTTAAATTTTACAATCAATATCTATTGATTTGCATATCAAATTTGTAAACCAAATTAATCAAACCAACCAGATTCACACCTCATCACGAATGATGAGAATAAATTTAGGAATTGCTCGTTTGTTGTTGACTCGACATCTTAATATCCAGTTGTTGAATGCTCTTAGGATGTCGGGTCTTGTAATGTTCATGAGTTCACACAAACTTGAAATTATTGGTGTAAGAAAAATGAGAAGAGGGTGGATGTTTTCTTCAGGCCTGCACTGTATATCATACTTTCTGAATCCCCCTCTGGCCGAGCTGAAGATATGATCTAATGGGAAGAGGGTGTGGGAATTATGACGCAAGATCCTCCGGAAGGCCTGAAGAGAAATATTAAAATACAAGTTGTGTTATACAAAATTGATTTTTCNTCCCCCTCTGGCCGAGCTGAAGATATGATCTAATGGGAAGAGGGTGTGGGAATTATGACGCAAGATCCTCCGAGAAGGCCTGAAGAGAAATATTAAAATACAAGTTGTGTTATACAAAATTGATTTTTTTCATGGTGACTTGATGAAAAGATTGATGTTTGACAGACGGCTCATAAATGAGGATGTGATATATGGTAATCCTTGTTGTCAGCCTTGACTTCTATGATCTTATAGTTGCAAGAATTTGAATTAAAGGTAACTTATTTAATTAATTAATATTTTAGTTAGTTATTTAAAAAATCTAATTAAAATTTAAATAATAATTTAGTTATATCAATGTTAAATAATTTTATTACTTAGGAAAAAAAATGTGTCATTTTAGTTCAAAACTCTAGTGATAAAAACCCATGTCAATATAAAACTATCAAAATGCCTTTTCATAAACTTTGGTAAATATAACATTTATATTTAATAATAAGAAGAAGGTGGACATTGGAACAAAAATGAGATACACTTCTCCCATACATGTTTGGATCTCAGTCATATTTAATGCAAACGCTTGAATTGTTTTTGTCTCATAAATTGTGGAGACAAAGAAGAGTTGGATTCATAAATAATTTAACCACCTTCCTATCTCTTATATTGCCATGTACTCCATGTTCATCATGAAAAAAATAAATAAATAATTATTATGTTTTTTTTATTATTATTTTGTAGTTTTAATATGTAAAGTTTGATTATGTAATAATTCAATTTTCTATAGGACAAAAATATATGGCCTTTCATTAAAAAAAAATTCTATAATTTANTAAATTGTGGAGACAAAGAAGAGTTGGATTCATAAATAATTTAACCACCTTCCTATCTCTTATATTGCCATGCACTCCATGTTCATCATGAAAAAAAATAAATAAATAATTATTATGTTTTTTTTTTTTTATTATTTTGTAGTTTTAATATGTAAAGTTTGATTATGTATTAATTCAATTTTCTATTGGACAAAAATATATGGCCTTTCATTAAAAAAAATTCTATAATTTCTTTAAATAAATTTAAAATTTATTTAAATATAAGTATTACGAAGGGCGATAAAAAAATTACATAGAAGTTACATTTGATCATTCTAATATAGTTTTTACACTTCATTATGTCTTAAAAAGGATTTATATACATACCACACAATACTTGTATATGTATTTATATAATTAATATTTAAATTGTGATTTATTTTTATAATATTTATGTATCATAACCGCTTTGCTTTATTTTAGAAAAGTTAATATTGGTGATACTTTTATTATGAATTTATAGATATAGATGTTATATAAATAAATATTAAATTTTAAATATTAGATACATACAAATTATGTGATGTGTAAGAATTTGANTATATAAATAAATATTAAATTTTAAATATTAGATACATACAAATTATGTGATGTGTAAGAATTTGAAAAAAATTAATGCAAATGCAATTTTAATATTATAAATCATCATAAATGTAGTGAAAATAATAACAATAATGTAAATATAAATAGGATATGTGATATTATGGGCTTCCAATATAAATCACTCATTTAGGATTAGCATGGAATCATTGTCAACCCTTCTATGCTCAAAACCTCAAAATACCCTAAAATTTTGGAGACAATGCATTCTTAGCTCAGTAGTTGGAAGCAAAAACTATTTACATTTGCTAGTGAATTCCAATTAGCAAAAACTAGTATTTGTAATTTCTTTATCAACTTGTTTCACTCCACCACTCTCTCTATAAGCTTTAGGAAAAAGCTTAGCGTTATGATCACTTATTTTCTGCATAACGTTGTCATGGTACTTGGTAGCTAACAAGTTCCCTACCATAACATGGAAGACCGCTACAAAACATTTGGTTATAGGATGGTTGGGCCTTCATATAACATGGACACCTTTAGCCTTATATACAAAGCGAAGATCATTTACAGGCACTAGAATTCCAACTAATTTCTTTTAATTTGGTGTCTCGATATTAAAATTTATGGGAGCTATACTATTTAAATTTTTTAGTTTGGATGTCCTGGTTATTATTTATACTACCTTTTTCATTGTATGCTTGTCTTCTTAATGATTTTCCTTATATAATTTTCTTCATGTTCTTTGCTATTAAGATTGTTATGTCATTCATGTCTTTCAACCTAATGTTTCTTACAAAATTGGGATAGCCTGATGCTTCTTCATGTTGCCTTCAAGTTCCTATTATTCAATATGGAGTTTATCATTTAACAGTTTCCAGCATAATATTTATGAGCACCTTCTGAGATATTCTATTTATATTAATGTTTTTGATACTCTTGATTGAATCTATAAGAACAATGACACATCATTTGAGAATTTCATTCCATTTGTACTATTTTTTGTCTTATTCCAATGTACCATCACATTACAAACTTATTCTCTATTTGAGTTGGCTATATAGATATATTTTTGTTATTTTGTTTCTTGATTTGTGGTGCTCATTTTATTTCACATGTGAAAAACCATGTCTGTTGTTGCCAGATCACTATCATATGGTTTTAGTCACATGATTTGAAATGTGGTGCCATTTTTTTTCTTTTTGGATATAATACATCTGAGACTCATTCTAAGTACTTCTGGATGGAATCTTATCATATACACATGTCTTGTGTTTCATCAGGTTTCTCTTCTGTGAGCTCAATTACTTTTACTATTATTTTCTAGTTATGAACTATTATATTGCATCAATTTAATAATCTTATAGTCATCTTGTTACAAAGTATTTCTTTCTTCTCACATCCATATAATCAAGTTATAATTTTTGAAGCAAAAACTTTGGAGTACAGTTGGTAGAGAGTTGACTTCAATCTAAAGGCACACATTCCCGCTACATGTACGACTCACCAATCTCAAAAAAAAGTTATAATTTTCGACCCTTTTATTCAAGAGTGGAACGAATAATATTTTTTTAGTATGGGCAAAATCACCAAATATCTCATTTTTTT
>JXCR01139001.1:55504-71369 GCA_002079205.1 Phalaenopsis hybrid cultivar | reverse complement strand
GCTTGATTAATTTTTCTAAATTTAGATCAGAGTAACTCAAGATGATTTAAAGGCCCAAAAAAATATGACCCATAATATTGAATTGATGTGCATAAAAATAACACAATTTTGATGACAGATAAATATTCAATGGATTAAATAAACCCAGGCAAGTTGTTTTTTTGTTGTTGCATGCAATTTGGTTAGGAGATGGCAATGCCTACTTACTATTTTCATTGAAACAGTCCTCTAAAAAGCATTTACTAACAAGAATGTGCTTATAATAGTTGCATGGTTAGTTAATGGAACTAATTCAATGTTTTTGGCACGAGTAAGAATGAATTCTTACTCTAAGTGCAATTTCATATGATTTTGTGAAAGCATGTAGACGCTTAATTTACTAATCATGCTTTAATATAATATTAATTCAACACTATGAAAAGAAATCTAAAATGCAGCATCCCAATACTTAAATGAATATTATATGACATAAATTTTTTTTTTCTTTTTTCAGGAAAACGTATCATATTTTTTAGAGTGAAAATATTTNATTAATTCAACACTATGAAAAGAAATCTAAAATGCAGCATCCCAATACTTAAATGAATATTATATGACATAATTTTTTTTTTCTTTTTTCAGGAAAACGTATCATATTTTTTAGAGTGAAAATATTAAAAATCATAAAAATTCTTATATTGCTTTATCATTAACATATTAATAATATAATATTATATTGACTCTAATAGTGCAACTTAGGGTAAGTCCAATGGGGACACGGGTTCGATCCCGTCTTAGTGCATCTGTCTTGTACGCGAGATCGATTGGTTAGATATATGAGGATGGATGGGGCTATGAAGTGTGTGTGTGTTTGAATGTTTGTATTATTGACTTCTAGCCTTGTCCCAATATCAAAATAAAAATGTTCGCACATTTAAAGGAACAGTAGCATGCAGAAGCTGCTTGCCATAATTCACCAAAACTCCAGTGGCATTTATGCAAAATTAAAAATGTGCGCTTTTTTAACCACTGGTTACGCGACACGTATCACCTTCTTCGAAAATTCGTACATGTTAAGGTTCACGTTGGTCTTCCTCACCACCCACACAGTAAAGCTCCGCGTCGAAATCGGAAAACAGATCAAAAAAATAAAAGTTCCAATCCCGCAATCAACCCATCTCCGATCTCCATACACGTAGTACAGAGTGATCCTGAGAGGAAAAAAGAAAGAGAGAGATGGGAAGGGGAAGAGTGGAGCTGAAGATGATTGAGAACAAGATTAATCGACAAGTGACGTTTGCAAAGAGGAGAAATGGATTACTGAAGAAGGCGTATGAGCTTTCAGTGCTCTGTGATGCTGAGGTTGCGCTAATCGTCTTTTCCAACCGAGGCAGACTATTTGAGTTCTGCAGTAGCTCCAGGTAATAGATATTAATTTGTTTGATCGGCTGGTTAATCGATGTCGTTTAGGTTTTCGCTTGGTGCATTCGCTTGATTCAGGGTTTTGGAAATAGCTGCGTGCTTTGCCATCGTGGTGGGCTTGGGATGGCGATCTTGGTCGGTGGTTGTGGGTTTGGTTGCCTGGATCCATGATTTTATTTCGGTGAAGTGGGTTATTTGGCTGTCTGTCCAATTTTTGTCTTCTCTGGAAGATTTGGGATGCTTTTGATGACATCGATCATCGTTGCTTTGTTGTCTGCTTATGTTTATGGGTTAGAAGGGGCTTTGTACCGTGTCTGTGTTTAAATGGTGATTATTTGGACATTGGGGGACGTGAAAACGGCTGCGGATTACTTACAATGCTTTGGGTTTAATTAATATATACTCTTTTTTGTATATTTTTGTAGATGTTTAGGCTTTTTACCTATTTGACTTCTTTAGTTTTTTTAGGCCATTTCGAGGCAAAGCTTCATCCAAATTTTGCATGTCTGTATTTGAACAAATATTTTAATGAAAAAATTTCTACAAAACAAAAAATTACTTGAGTTGAATTCATTTAGATAACGATCGAAATATTAAAAAATAAAACTTCAAGATGAAATTTATTACTAACTTTGAATATGGGATTTTACAGAAATGACAAAAATATCATCATAAAAACTATAATTAGGTTATGTTGCTAACACATTAAGGGAAGGAGTTTTGATGGAGTGATTCTTCGGGTTTTGTGAATTTTAAAACTCTGGCCATCATTGTTTGATGTTGGCTATTATGTCATGTCAATTGAGGAGCTGTGAGCATAGAAACAAATAAACGTTGGAGCCGTGGAATGAGAGGAAAATAAAGAGATGTTTGTAAGGAATATTCTTTTGGTATTTACTCTTTCTTCCCCTTAGTTTGAACCAATCAACACTGTAAAATATGTTATTTGTCTCTTGTGCATTCTCCCTGTAATATAACATGCATCCATTGATGCAGCAATCAACTTTTTCAGATAGCAGCCCCAACTTCACCACTAACGTTTTAGTTTTGTACAATTCTTATGGAACTAAATTACTACCAGAGTTTGGCTCCTTTAATAATTTTGCTACCTGATTAAAATATTCTCTAGGGATGTTAAAATCGGATTTGATACTCAGCATTTTTAGGGAGACTGTTAACTTTGTGCGTGAAGTGCATCATTCTCATAATGGTTGTTGAAGAACATTTAATAGTGTATAAAATTGTCGCGCTTCACTGTTATATTCATGGTCATCATCAGGCACACTCCTAATTAAATGAGCCCTGCTTGCATCATCAAACATTTGCTCAAACATGCTAGAATCATGAACAGTTGGTGGGGCATAACTTGATAAAACTCCCACATCACTGTAGTGAACAACTAGTTCAAATTCACTGTGTGAAGTCCAATACCAATAGTCATGTTTGAATCCCCTTTGATATTGGTCCAACTTTACTTCGTCAAGTGTCAGGTAAGCTTGATTTTTGTGCTTCACACAGGGGCATCATAACCTACCTTCTGAGAGGTAAAAAAATAGATGTGATATCACATGCATGAACTCTTCAGCGCTAAAAATAAACTCATCGGCTTATCCTTTGTTTTCTGGATATAATCCGTTATACACCCACGATCCAACGCTTCAAAAATCCATCTGTATCATAAATGTAGCTCATAGAGTAGTGCACCTACACATTGCACGTCATACTTGAAACCTTATGACACCCAAACATCATACCCGAAACACATAGCCCACAAATGTAGAAAATCAACCTAAATTTTTCTGTTTACATGCATGACACAAACTTATGTGTGATATGCACCTACACAACANTTAGGGAGACTGTTAACTTTGTGCGTGAAGTGCATCATTCTCATAATGGTTGTTGAAGAACATTTAATAGTGCATAAAATTGTCGCGCTTCACTGTTATATTCATGGTCATCATCAGACACACTCCTAACTAAATGAGCCCTGCTTGCATCATCAAACATTTGCTCAAACATGCTAGAATCATGAAGAGTTGGTGGGGCATAACTTGATGAAACTCCCACATCACTGTAGTGAACAACTAGTTCAAATTCACTGCGTGAAGTCCAATACCAATAGTCATGTTTGAATCCCCTTTGATATTGGTCCAACTTTACTTCGTCAAGTGTCAGGTAAGCTTGATTTTTGTGCTTCACACAGGGGCATCATAACCTACCTTCTGAGAGGTACAAAAATAGATGTGATATCACATGCACGAACTCTTCAGCGCTAAAAATAAACTCATCAGTTTATCCTTTGTTTTCTGGATATAATCCGTTATACACCCACGATCCAACGCTTCAAATATCTATCTGTATCATAAATGTAGCTCATAGAGTAGTGCACCTACACATTGCACGTCATACTTGAAACCTTATGACACCCAAACATCATACCCGAAACACATAGCCCACAAATGTAGAAAATCAACCTAAATTTTCTGTTTACATGCATGACACAAACTTATGTGTGATATGCACCTACACAACGCACCTAAATTTTCCTATTTACATACATAACATAATTCATATGTATTTACATTTCTCAAACCTAAATTTTCAACCCTAAACACATAACACAAATCTCTTATGTATTCACATATCTTACTCCTAAATTTTCATATCTACATACATATCACGAAATTTCTTTTACATTCAGATATCTCATACCTAAATTTCATATTTACATGCATACCTCAATTTTTATACATTCACATATCTCAAACCTAAATTTCATATTTACATACATAGCACAATATTTTTCTTATGCATTTACATATCTCGCTCCTAAATTTCGTATTTACATACATCGCACAGAATGTCTTATACATTAAGATTTCTTACACCTAAATTTCATATTTACATACGTACCACAATTTTCTTATGTATTCACATATCTCACACCTAAATTTCATGTTTACATACATTCTACAATTTTCTTATGCATTTACATATCTAGCTCCTAAATTTCATATTTACATATATAGCAAAATATTTCTTATGCATTCACATATTTCACACCAAAATTTCATAGTTTTCATACCACAATTTTCTGATGCATTTAATATCTCACACCAAAATTTTCATATAGCACAAATTTCCTATGTATTTACATATCTCAAACCTAAAGTTAGGGAAAACCAAGAAATTTATATGCATTGCATATCTAACAATGGAATACGAAAAAAAACTTGAGCAAAACTTATGTATTTTACGATCTAACACCTTTGCAAGGGANATGGAATACGAAAAAAAACTTGAGCAAAACTTATGTATTTTACGATCTAACACCTTTGCAAGGGAAAAAAAATGAAAACTTGTGCTAAATCAAACCTTGGAAGCGTGGAAGAAGATTTATCACCTTGGACGGATTTGGAGGGATAAATCGGCCCCAAAATTGCCGGAGAAGCTTGGAGGCCACAGAGACGACAACCAAATGCCGAAGAAAATAAATGAGCGAAAAGTGGAGCTGCGGTTTATGGGAGGGCTATTTTAGGGCTTTAGCGTCTATCATGGTTGATGTTGATAAGTGAGAATAGCATTGGTCATAGCCGACGCTAATCCATAGCGTTGGTCATGCATCGACCACTTGACATAACTTTTCTGCATTGATTTTTTGGAAGCAGAACCATGCGGCGACGCTAAGCTCGGATTTGGACCAGTTTGTGATATTGCCTCTTCATACAATTGTACTTTTTTTCTATAATTTCNTAAGTGAGAATAGCATTGGTCATAGCCGACGCTAATCCATAGCGTTGGTCATGCATCGACCACTTGACATAATGCATGACCACTTGACATAACTTTTCTGCATTGATTTTTTGGAAGCAGAACCATGCGGCGACGCTAAGCTCGGATTTGGATCAGTTTGTGATATTGCCTCTTCATACAATTGTACTTTTTTTCTATAATCTTAAGGTTTTGAGATACAAAAGAAGAACCTTTACTCAGTTGTCTTTTTCCAATATTTTAAAATAAGATGCAGTAATGAACATTATCAAACTTTAACTTCATACTCTCTATATGAACTACTATTAAGTGTCTCAATTTTGACTTACGATTTTAATAGTAAAGTTAACAAGTTAAATGCATATATTTTACCATTGAACTTGATACAAATTAAGCTCAATTAATTATCAAATTGAACCCATTGCTATGTACCACTACTTATATGAAGTACCTTCAATCCTCTTGAGATTAAAAAATTTTCACATTAGATAAATCTTTAACATCATTGAGGGCTTCTCTTATATGTGTCGGCGCTAAAAGGGGGAAAGTTAAAAATTTGTGGGTGATTTGTTTAAAAGTTGTCCGTAAGAAGCTGTCGANCGGCGCTAAAAGGGGGAAAGTTAAAAATTTGTGGGTGATTTGTTTAAAAGTTGTCCGTAAGAAGCTGTCGATTGCTGGAAGTGAAGTCCCGTCGCCCGCTTCGGAAGGACGTTTTAATTTACTATATATATATATAAGTTTTAGAAAAATATGAAATCAAACTGACCCCATATTTTTCATAGTTGTAAGTTTTAGAAAAATATGAAATCAAACTGACCCCATATTTTTCATAGTTTAAATGAAAGAGTCCGGAATCGAAATCCCGTCGCCCGCTTCGGAAGGACTTTTTAATTTACATATATATATATATAATCCGTTGGAAGCTGTCGGCCGCCGGAATCGAGACATTTTAATATATATATATATATATATATAGTTTAGAAAAATATGAAATCAAACTGACCTCATATTTTTCACAGTTTAATTGAAAGAGCACTCAACCTCAAATCTTGTATCTATCCCGATATGAAATCAAACTGACCTCATATTTTTCACAGTTTAAATGAAAGAGCACTCTACCTCAAACCCATCCCGTCACCCGCTTCGGAAGGACTTTTTTAATTTACATATATATATATAATTTTAGAAAAATATAACTGACCTCATATTTTTCACAGTTTAAATGAAAGAGCGCTCTACCTCAAATCATGTATCTATCGCTTCGGAAGGACTTTTTAATTTACATATATATATATATATATATATAATTTTAGAAAAATATGAAATCAAACCTAATTTACTATATATATATATAAGTTTTAGAAAAATATGAAATCAAACTGACCCCATATTTTTCATAGTTGTAAGTTTTAGAAAAATATGAAATCAAACTGACCCCATATTTTTCATAGTTTAAATGAAAGAGTCCGGAATCGAAATCCCGTCGCCCGCTTCGGAAGGACTTTTTAATTTACATATATATATATATAATCCGTTGGAAGCTGTCGGCCGCCGGAATCGAGACATTTTAATATATATATATATATATATATAGTTTAGAAAAATATGAAATCAAACTGACCTCATATTTTTCACAGTTTAATTGAAAGAGCACTCAACCTCAAATCTTGTATCTATCCCGAGAAAATATGAAATCAAACTGACCTCATATTTTTCACAGTTTAAATGAAAGAGTGCTCTACCTCAAATCATGTATCTATCCCGAGGAATAAACACAAAACTTGAGGATGAGACTCGATCAAATAAACTAAGAAATATATGACATCGGTTTGGTCTGCGAAACCNAACACAAAACTTGAGGATGAGGCTCGATCAAATAAACTAAGAAATATATGACATCAGTTTGGTCTGCGAAACTGTTTTATTTGCCGATAAGTTCCCCTACTTAATACAAAGAATTAAATAAGATTTATTTTAGGCTGGGTTCGGATAAGCTTCTTATAAGGGCAAGCCCCTATAGTTAATTACATCTTAAATGACCGAAGTCACCTAAGAAAACTCTCGATAAAAAAATCAGGGAACACTATCTTCAAAGAAGTCAAAATGATAGGACTTTTCAACGAAATCAGACGAAGAGGTGTGAAAGGGGAAATGCTCGAATCTGGAACAATGTTGAGGAATCCAAATTGAGAGAAACTAGGGGAGGTCATGGATCCGGAGGCGAAACCTCGATGACTTCCCAGTCTATCCTATGGTTTGGCTTCAGTTTCGAGAAGAAATTATGAAAGTATTTCATCATGACAATTTTATTTAATCAAGACTTATATTTGCATGACATGGTCACAGAAATCGCCTGGAAGATATGAGGGTTTACGTCGTATCGGACGATAACATCGGAACCTAGAACGAGTTAGGGCTTAAATTACACAGTCTGACTGTGCAAAAACCTAACAGATAAAGTGAGGATTTATGTTGCGCTAGACAAATAACCTCGAAATCCNTATAAGGGCAAGCCCCTATAGTTAATTACATCTTAAATGACCGAAGTCACATAAGAAAACTCTCGATAAAAAATCAGGGAACACTATCTTCAAAGAAATCAAAATGATAGGACTTTTCAACGAAATCAGACGAAGAGGTGTGAAAGGGGAAATGTTCGAATCTGAAACAATGTTGAGGAATCCAAATTGAGAGAAACTAGGGGAGGTCATAGATCCGGAGGAGAAACCTCGATGACTTCCCAGTCTATGCTATGGTTTGGCTTCAGTTTCGAGAAGAAATTATTAAAGTATTTCATCCTGACAATTTTATTTAATCAGGGCTTATATTTGCGTGACATGGTCACACAAATCGCCTGGAAGATATGAGGGTTTACGTCGTATCGGATGACAACATCGGAACCTAGAACGAGTTATGGCTTAAATTACATAGTCTGACTGTGCAAAAACCTAACAGATAAAGTGAGGATTTAGACAAATAACCTCGAAATCCTATGACTTGTTGTTTAATTTCTATGAAAAGAATGATTTTGCTGGGGAAGACATGTTCTACTGTTGAAGATGGTCGTGCTGCCCACCGCGCTAGCTCCAAGCTCACCGACGTGACGAGTTTAAGTTTTCTAGGGTGTCCAGTTATAGTGTCAAATCAAACGGCCCTATGGTTGTAGTCCTCTAAATGTTCTATATAAAAAAGGGAGGCATGCCTAAAGCTATATAATATGAAATGTGCAATGCATGAACAAACAGTAGAATGCATGTGGAACAGTAGCAGGTAGAAACAGAAGCAGTATAACATGCTATATAGGAAGAACAGTAGCAAGTAGAAAAATGAATAATATAACATGTTATACAGTACAGCAGCAGGTAAAAATATAAATGATATAACATGTTGTACAGGAAGAACGGTAACAAGTAAAAACAAGAAAATAAAGTACTGTAAAATATAAATCAAACATGTATGCCAGTGAGATTCGTCGTTTCTTAAGTATAACAAGCCTAAATATATCTCAAAAACGAATTCTGGAAGAAACGTCGTCCAGGAAATCCGAGGAAGTGTAGGAAACTCGAGAAAATTAACTAGAAGAGACTCAAGTAAAAAAAAATCCTCAAAAATCCTGGAGAAATCTCGAAAGAAAGAAAAAGTAACACGATTGTCATGTCCCAAAGCTTTGATAAAATAAAACAAAAAAAGTCGGGTGAGGGGGGACCGCGAGCACTCGTATGGGTCTAGGCTAAGCTATATATTTATTCTCGAGGGTCCACGAAGGCTACTCGGTCATCCGAATATATAGAACACGCCACTCGTCTAGAAATGTGTCTTGAACCTCACTTAGATGACTATTTCCCAGCCTAAACAGATATACGTCAATTGGATCCAGCTTTAAAGTATGTTTTATGTTTTTTTAATNAGAACACGCCACTCGTCTAGAAATGTGTCTTGAACCTCACTTAGATGACTATTTCCCAGCCTAAACAGATATTCGTCAATTGGATCCAGCTTTAAAGTATGTTTTATGTTTTTTTAACATGCATACAAATTTTAAACATGCGAAAAAAAGTTATCAATTTTGTTTTGTAGAAAAGTGTGTTTTTTTTTGCTTGAAAAGGGTTTATCAAAACTTATTTTTTTTAGAAATCTTCGTTGTCCACGAGTCGATTACATTGTCGGGCGTGAGACTGCCAATCATCTGAGGAGGTTCGAGTCAACTTCCGCTAGACTTATATCGNATATGCATACAAATTTTAAACATGCGAAAAAAAGTTATCAATTTTGTTTTGTAGAAAAGTGTGTTTTTTTTTTGCTTGAAAAGGGTTTATCAAAACTTATTTTTTTTTAGAAACCTTCGTTGTTCACGAGTCGATTACATTGTCGGGCGTGAGACTGCTAATCATCTGAGGAGGTTCGAGTCAACTCCCGCTAGACTTATATCGGTGAAGGATACCATATCCTATTGTTCATTAAATGCTTGGATCTTGATGTTATAGGATATGACATCTTTCTGCTCTATCTTCGGTGTGCCTTTATCATCACCACCGTACGCCCCAAAACGACTACTTGCAACCTTGTTTGATGGTTTCACGTATAGCAAAAGGCTATATGTGGACACTTATGCATCGGACATAAGTATAAAAAATAACAAACCAAGAAGCAAGGAAAGAAAAGNGCAACCTTGCTTGATGGTTTCACGTATAGCAAAAGGCTATATGTGGACACTTATGCATCGGACATAAGCATAAAAAATAACAAACCAAGAAGCAAGGAAAGAAAATAATAAAAATGGGGTGAGAGAGGAGAGGCACTGATCCATCTAAAGCACCGAAAAGGAGAATAGATCAGTCCTCAAAGCTCGTGACAACAAAGACTTGAAAAGAAAAAAAAAACCTGAAGATCCTTAAATCAATCTGAAATGGATATCACTTTCTCACTTTTAGAATTGGACTAACCCGAGTCAAAACGACTTCCTAACGTCGGTATCCAAACCTCCACGATACCTTTTATGTATTTAATTCACCCGAACTAAATGCTTTTCCAAAAATAGGGTTTAAAGTTTCCCAAACTTCAAAAGAAAATGATCTCGGGGAAATCACCATTAATATTTCGAAACTAATGCCGAAATCAAAATTTCCCNCTTTCTCACTTTTAGAATTGGACCAACCCGAGTCAAAACGACTTCCTAACGTCGGTATCCAAACCTCAACGATACCTTTTATGTATTTAATTCACCCGAACTAAATGCTTTTCCAAAAATAGGGTTTAAAGTCTCCCAAACTTCAAAAGAAAATGATCTCGGGGAAATCACCATTAATATTTCCAAACTAATGCCGAAATCAAAATTTCTCAACTTTCAGATTAATAGATAGTCTCGCGTATCGAATAAGCATAAAATTTTCCCACTAAATCTAAATAAATGCTCAGGGCTGGGGCCAATAGAGAAGAGAAAGCAACCACCAAGGCTCTCGGCTAAGACAAGGAAAGGGGCCAAATGAGGCTCATGGCTAAGGCAAAAGATAGTTGTCAAGACCTNGGGCCAATAGAGAAGAGAAAGCAACCACCAAGGCTCTCGGCTAAGACAAGGAAAGGGGCCAAATGAGGCTCACGGCTAAGACAAAAGATAGTTGCCAAGACCTATGACCAAAGGCAACCAGAGGGGCAGCTAGTGAGGCTCGCGGCTAAGGCAACAAAGAACCTAGAAAAGAACCACCAATGACTACTATGCTTTCCTGACAAACATAAGAGGATAATTAAAGTGATTATAATTTTTTGGATGATAAACTTGATTCATCCACAACATTCGAGCCAATCAAGCCTAGCAAGAAGGACCAAATAACACCCAACGACCTCCAATAGGCCTCACGGGTAAGGACTAAAAGGGGAGGCTGATTCAACCACATCACAAACCCATGGCTAAGCACCAATCAAACATCAAATTGCGGCCTCATAACCTGCCAAATCAATCCATCAAAACCAAATAACAGCCTTCGAATGGAGACAACATAGCACACCCAAAACAGGCTCTTGGGTAAGAGCCGAGAGCAACAAAAATAAAAAAGAACTAAGCCATTTCACCGGTAAAAATTAAAACCAGCAAAACCATCTCTCGGGTAGGGGTCAAAGGCAAGCAAAACAGGTTATCNACACCCAAAACAGGCTCTTGGGTAAGAGCCGAGAGCAACAAAAATAAAAAAGAACTAAGCCATTTCTCCGGTAAAAATTAAAACCAGCAAAACCATCTCTCGGGTAGGGGTCAAAGGCAAGCAAAACAAGTTATCAAAACTCTCGAGTAAAGACAAGTTTTAAGGACTCAATCATGGGCTCTCGAGTAAGAGCTAAAACAAGCAAACCGAGCTCCCAAGTCAAGCCAGGACCGAGCCACAACTAAGGTTTGAATTTGGGTTTCAACCAAAGAATAGAAAACATTTCCATATCCTCAAGAGAACAAAATATAGAACTAGCGCATGTTTTACACAAGAACAGCTATACAATTCTTCCAAATAAACATAAATCCATTCATCACTTGTATATTTAAGCTAAGACACCCATTGGATGCCAAAACCGAGCCCAGCAGGGGCCAAAACCAAACTTAAGAAGCACCAAAACCACACCCAGCAGTATTAAAATTCAGGCTTCCATAAAAAATAGAGTTCTAGCCATTTCAAGCCAAAACTGAGACTCCAAACCAAGACAAAACCGAGCCTCCAAACCAAGAAATAACCTGCATGTCTAAGTATTCCAAGCATGAAACAATTCCAACAGATATTTGAACATGGGAGATGCCTCATGAGGGGCTAAACCAAGCCCTCAAAACAAGCTATAGAGCTTTCCAAATTAAATAATTTTTTTCATAGCATACATTTCAAGTAAGGGAAAGCTGCAGGAGCTAAACCGAGCCCCCATATATGTNCCTCAAAACAAGCTATAGAGCTTTCCAAATTAAATAATTTTTTTCATAGCATACATTTCAAGTAAGGGAAAGTTGCGGGAGCTAAACCGAGCCCCCATATATGTATAAAAAAAGTAAAGTGAACTCTCTAGCATTCATTTTAAGCAAAAGCAAGTCTTAAGATGCCAAAGCCGAAACCCCCTAGCATGCAGACCAAATAAATTCTTCAATATCTCATGCTAAACGAAAGATAAATGAAAAGTTTCACAATACACATCCCAACATGCTTGCAAGAGGAGTAGAAATTATTCCAAAGCCATGCTTTAATTTTCCAAATCGCTGCCAACATAAACATGACATGATAAACAAAAAACATGACATATATCCACCACTTTAAGCAAATATCCAAGTCTAATTTCTAACACATGCTCACATTTCATCCTTCACATGTGAATATCTCAAAAATATATGAAAGTAAAGTAAACTAGCATGATGTACCATCCAACAGGGCCATGCTCAAAGGCTCGGCAGAGAGAAAATCAAAAGGAAACAGGGCACTGAGAAGGAGGGGAGAAGAGTACCTTCCTTTGATGCAAATGTAAAACACCGCAAAACCAGAAACCACCTCAAGGAGATGCTCTCACAAAAATCTCCTCCTACAACCAAAAATCTCTACTCCTCTCCTCCTTAGCAAACTTTTTCAACAACCCCCAAAATTCTAGAAGAATCTATGTTTATAGGCAGAGAATAGAGGAGAAGAGAAAAAAGATCACCCCACCACCCACGATACTCGAATCGGGCCAAAAAGANAAGTCTAATTTCTAACACATGCTCACATTTCATCCTTCACATGTGAATATCTCAAAAATATATGAAAGTAAATTAAACTAGCATGATGTATCATCCAACAGGGCCATGCTCAAAGGTTCGGCAGAGAGAAAATCGAAAGGAAACAGGGCACTGAGAAGGAGGGGAGAAGAGTACCTTCCTTTGATGCAAATGTAAAACACCGCAAAACCAGAAACCATCTCAAGGAGATGCTCTCACAGAAATCTCCTCCTACAGCCAAAAATCTCTACTCCTCTCCTCCTTAGCAAACTTTTTCAACAACCCCCAAAATTCTAAAAGAATCTATGTTTATAAGCAGAGAATAGAGGAGGAGAAAAAAGATCATCCCACCACCCACGATACTCGAATCGGGCCAACAAGAAAAAAAAAGTCGCTTTCCCTGCTCACAGAAGGCGAAGCAACCGAAACATCTAGGACCAAGTGACTAGTCTGTGGCAGCGAGGAAAATATCGGGAAGAAGAGAGAGTTTGTCATTCAAGTGAACAAGGGAGCAAACTTCCTAGAGTCAAACTACCAAGAAAAGCAAAACCACGGCTCAGGGAGACTGGCACGGCTTCAGAAAGGAGGGCCGCGGGCTGAAAGTGTCGGGCAAAGACGAATGAGAAGTTAACTTTCTCTCGCGTGGAGGAGGAGCTCGGTTGACTCGAGAACGAGAAAGGGAAAGGTCAAGCACGTGAACGGGAGAGAGAAGGGAGGCAGAGCTCGGGTGCGTGAGTTTGNTCGGGAAGAAGAGAGAGTTTGTCATTCAAGTGAACAAGGGAGCAAACTTCCTAGAGTCAAACTACCAAGAAAGTAAAACCACGGCTCAGGGAGACTGGCACGGCTTCGGGAAGGAGGGCCANTATATATATATATATATATATATATATATTTATATATTAGCTTTTAAAATAAAAAATAAAATATACATCTGCAAAATATATATTCCACCTTAGTGCATCTGCCTTATAGCGCGAGATCGATTGGTTAGATATATGAGAATGGATGAGACTACCAAGTGTGTGTGTTTTTGTATGTTTGTATTATTCACTTCTAGCCTTGTCCCATATCAAAATAAAAATGTTCGCACATTTAAAGGAACAGTAGCATGCAGAAGCTGCTTGCCATAATTCACCAAAACTCCAGTGGCATTTATGCGAAATTAAAAATGTGCGCTTTCTTAACCACTGGTTACGCGACACGTATCACCTCCTTCGAAAATTCGTACATATTAAGGTTCACGTTGGTCTTCCTCACCACCCACACAGTAAAGCTCCGCGTCGAAATCGGAAAACAGATCAAAAAAAGAAGAGTTCTAATCCCGCAATCAACCCACCTCCGATCTACATACATGTAGTACAGAGTGATCGTGAGAGGAAAAAAGAAAGAGAGATGGGAAGGGGAAGAGTGGAGCTGAAGATGATTGAGAACAAGATTAATCGACAAGTGACGTTTGCAAAGAGGAGGAATGGATTACTGAAGAAGGCGTATGAGCTTTCAGTGCTCTGTGATGCTGAGGTTGCGTTAATCGTCTTTTCCAACCGAGGCAGACTATTTGAGTTCTGCAGTAGCTCCAGGTAATTTATTCGATCGGCTGGTTAATCGATGTCTTTTAGGTTTTTGCTTGGTGTATTCGCTTGATTCAGGGTTTTGGAAATAGCTGCGTTCTTTGCGATCGTGGTGGGCTTGGGATGGCAATCTTGGTCGGTGGTTGTGGGTTTGGTTGCCTGGATCCATGATTTTGTTTCGTTGAAGTGGGTTATTTGGCTGTCTGTGCAATTTTTGTCTTGTCTGGAAGATTTGGGATGCTTTTGATGACATAGATCATCGTTGCTTTGTTGTCTGCTTATGTTTATGGGTTAGAAGGGGCTTTGTACCGTGTCTGTGTTTAAATGGTGATTATTTGGACATTGGGGGACGTGAAAACGGCTGCGGATTACTTACAATGCTTTGGGTTTAATTAATATATACTCTTGTTTTGTATATTTTAGTAGATGTTTAGGATTTTTACCTATTCAACTTCTTTAGTTTTTTTAGGCCATTTCCAGGCAAAGCTTCATCCAAATTTTGCATGTCTGTATTTGAACAATTATTTTAATGAAAAATTTTCTACAAAATAAAAAATTACTTGAGTTGAATTCATTTAGATAACGATCGAAATATTAAAAAAGTGAAACATCAAGATGAAATTTATTAGTAACTTTGGATATGGGATTTTATAGAAATGACAAGAATATTATCATAAAAACTATAATTAGGTTATGTTGCTAACACATTAAGGGAAGGAGTTTTGATGGAGTGATTCTTCGGGTTTTGTGAATTTTAAAACTCTGCCCATCTTTGTTTGATGTTGGCTATTATGCCATGTCAATTGAGGAGTTGTGAGCATAGAAGCAAATAGACGTTGGAGCCGTGGAATGAGAGGAAAATAAAGAGACGTTTGTAAGGAATATTATATTGGTATTTGCTCTTTCTTCCCCTCAGTTTGAACCAATCAGCACTGTAAAATCTGTAATTTGTCTCTTGTGCATTCTCTTTGTTATTTTGACCCTCAATTATTGAACTAAGATAAAAGGGTACTTTTGTAATGTGGTACCGCTCACCTACCACATCTCACCTACCGCTCACCTACTGCTCACCTACCTTCACCTACCACTCTCTTGCTTCTATAAATAGAGAGGATGTGAGGCTTAGGAGAGCAAGGGAAGAGATCTTAAGCTACCACAAAAGAGGAGAGAATAGCTAGAGAGCTAGAGAGGAGGAGAGCATCTTGAGGCCTTGTATCAAGGTGTCGCTTGAGAGGGAGGTCATAGAAGGAAGATGAGGGCTCATCTCTATGTATAAGCTATGTATTCTCCATTTCTTTTGCCTTAGTGAACTATTTGATTGATTCCCTCCCGTGGACGTATATCCAGTTGGATCGAACCACGCAAACGATTTGTGTTTGCTTGTGTTCTTTGCGTCTCATTTTTATGTCAGGAT
>JXCR01139001.1:26551-54749 GCA_002079205.1 Phalaenopsis hybrid cultivar | reverse complement strand
GAAGAGATCTTAAGCTACCACAAAGGAGGAGAGAATAGTTAGAGAGCTAGAGAGGAGGAGAGCATCTTGAGGCCTTGTATCAAGGTGTCGCTTGAGAGGGAGGCCATAGAAGGAAGATGAGGGCTCATCTCTATGTATAAGCTATGTATTCTTCATTTCTTTTGTCTTAGTGAATTATTTGATTGATTCCCTCCCGTGGACGTAGATCCAGTTGGATCGAACTACATAAACGATTTGTGTTTGCTTGTCTTCTTTGCGTCTCATTTCTATGCCAGGAAGTACATATCTCACAACACTCTCAGTATTATAACATGCATCTGTTTAGTTTTGTACAAATCTTATGGAACTAAATTACTAGCAGAGTTTGTCTCCTTTAATAATTTTGCCACCTGATTAAAGTATTCTCTAGGCATGTTAAAATCGGATTTGTACTCAACATTTTTAGGGTGATTGTTAACTTTGTGTGTGAAGTGTATCATTCTCATAATGGTTGTTGGACAATATTTAATAGATCATAGAATTGTCGCGCTTCACTGTTATATTCATGGTCATCATCAGACACACTCCCAACTAAATGAGCCTTGCTTGCATCATCAAACATTTGCTCAAACATGTCAGAATCATGAACAGTTGGTGGGGCATAACTTGATGAAACTCTCACATCACTGCAGTGAACAACTGGTTCAAATTCACTGTGTGAAGTCCAATACCAATAGTCATGTTTAAATCTCCTTTGATATTGGTTCAACTTTACTTCGTCAAGTGTCAGGTAAGCTTGATTTTTGTGCTTTACAGAGGGGCATCATAACTTACCTTCTGAGAGGTAAACAAATAGATGTGATATCACATGCACGAACTCTTCAGCGCTAAAAATAAACTCATCAGTTTATCCTTTGTTTTTTGGTCATAATCCGTTATACACCCACGATCCAACGCTTCAAATATCTATTTGTCATAAATGTAGCTCTATAGAGTAGTGCACCTACACATTGCACATCATACTTGAAACCTTATGACACCCAAACATCATACCCGAAACACATAGCCCACAAATCTAGAAAATCAACCTAAATTTTTCTATTTACATGCATGACACAAACTTATCTGTGATGTGCACCTACACAACATACCTAAATTTTCCTATTTACATACATAACATATGTATTTACATTTCTCAAACCTAAATTTTCAACCCTAAACACATAACACAAATCTCTTATGTATTTACATATCTTACTCCTAAATTTTCATATTTACATACATATCACGAAATTTCTTATACATTGAGATATCTCACACCTAAATTTCATATTTACATGCATACCTCAATTTTTATACATTCACATATCTCAAGCCTAAATTTCATATTTACATACACAGCACAATATTTTTCTTATGCATTTACATATCTCGCTCCTAAATTTCTTATTTACATACATCGCACAAAATGTCTTTTACATTAAGATATCTTACACCTAAATTTCATATTTACATACGTACCACAATTTTCTTATGTATTCACATATCTCACACCTAAATTTCATGTTTACATACATTCTACAATTTTCTTATGCATTTACATATCTAGCTCCTAAATTTCATATTTACATATATAGCAAAATATTTCTTACGCATTCACATATTTCACACCAAAATTTCATAGTTTTCATACCACAATTTTCTTATGCATTTAATATCTGACACCAAAATTTTCATATAGCACAAATTTCCTATATATTTACATATCTCATACCTAAAGTTAGGGAAAACAAAAAAATCTATATGCAGTGCATATCTAACAATGGAATACGAAAAAAAACTTGAGCAAAACTTATGTATTTTACGATCTAACACCTTTGCAAGGAAAAAAAAAAGAAAACTTATGCTAAATCAAACCTTGGAAGCGTGGAAGAAGATTTATCATCTTGGACGGATTTGGAGCGATAAATCGGCCCCGAAATTGTCGGAGAAGCTCGGAGGCCACAGAGACGACAACCAAATGCCGAAGAAAATAAATGAGTGAAAAGTGGAGCTGCGGTTCACGGGAGGGCTATTTTAGGGCTTTAGCGTCTGTCATGACTGATGTTGATAAGTGAGATTAGCATTGGTCATAGCCGGCGCTAATCTATAGCGTCGGTCATGCATCGACCACTTGACATAACTTTTCTGCATTGATTTTTGGAAGCAGAACCGTGCGGCGATGCTAAGCTCTGATTTGGATCAGTTTGTGATATTGCCTCTTCATACAATTGTACTTTTTTCTATAATCTTAAGATTTTGAGATAAAAAAGAAGACCCTTTACTCAGTTGTCTTTTTCCAATATTTTAAAATAAGATGCAGTAATGAACACTATCAAACTTTAACTTCATACTCTCTCTATGAACTACTAATAAGTGTCTCAATTTTAACTTAGGATTTTAACAGTAAAGTTAACAAGTTAAATGCATATATTTTACCATTGAACTTGATACAAATTAAGCTCAAGTAATTATCAAATTGAACTCATTGATATGTACCACTACTTAATGAAGTACCTTCAATCCTCTTAAGATTAAAAAATTTTCACATTAGATAAATCCTTAACATCACTGAGGGCTTCTCTTATATGTCTATGCAGGATTAATCAGGCAAGTTGTCCTCTAAGATAAAATGTTGGAGAAATATTGTTTGTCAATGATAGATGTACAACTCCCTACACGTGTCTACNCACCCGAATATATATATATATACTAATTTATATGCAATTTACTCGCGCGTGGCGTCGTAACAAAATGGGTGTCCTTCCTAGGCAAAATCGACGTTCCGGACGCGCCGGAGCAGTCCATTTTATCATCCGGGGTCGCTCGGGCGACGTCGTCGACAATCGGGTAAAAATAAACACGTTAAAATTCAAATTTCACAAAATTTCGACCCGTGATCGATCGTCTCAACAAGTTTATTCGAGTCTTCGACAGGTAACGGTGCAGCCGATGTGGATTGTAGCAATAAAACGCGTCGATTCTCTGAATTGCAAAGTTTGTGCGCGCGGGAGTACGAATTGTGCAGAAGGTCACCCTAAGGCTCAAAAGGTCCTATAGAAATTCCTTTTGGGTTTCCTCATGTTGGTTTCACCCTTCCAAGTGCTAGAAGTCAATACCACACACGCGAAACTCCAAAAGAGTACAGAAGTGAGTTGAATTTCTAAAACGAGCGGGTCCCATTTTTAAGGTTTCAAGATAGTCAGAGGGAGATCCCTATGGTTAGATCCTAAACCCAAAGAGGAAGACTAGACCTCACCAAAAATGAGATCAACAATATGTCTATGCAGGATTAATCAGGCAAGTTGTTGTCCTCTAAGATAAAATGTTGGAGAAATTTTGTTTGTCAATGATAGATGTACAACTCCCTACACGTGTCTATAAAGAAGATTTCAGGCTCTAATTAGCTCATACTAGCCTGCCTAAACTCAAAAATATTTCACCAAATTATAATAATTTATATAATTTGGTGATATATATATATTTTTTATATAAAAAGCTCAAGGGCTGATTTTATTGAAATAGAAAAGAATACATAAAGGTAGTATGAGAAGAGCCCAAAGTAGACACCCTACCATACGATACAAGTACAATAATACCAAAAAAAAAATAAATTAGATAGACTCAATAAAATGTAAAACAAATTTCAAATATGCAGAAAACAAGTAGCTAGGGATGAAACAGTTTAGTCTTGTCTCTTCCTCTAGTTTTAGGAGCGGAAGCAGATAACAAACTTTGAAGAGTCGTGTCATTGTCAAGAGTCACCAAAGTATCATCCATTAAGTTTCTAAGTTGGAGTGAGCCCCCAACCTTCTTCTTCCGCCGAGAAGTGTAAACCTGCCATTCTTCATCGGAAGACTGACTCATGTGATCCTCGATCTGATTTGATGTTAGCACCGCAGTAGGAGGAAAGATAGTCGTCACTGTGATAGGTTCTTAGTGTATGTGAAGTGTGAATTGTTACCTCTACACCTGATGCTTTCTGAATAGGAGCTGCGGGACTATCCTGATTTTCAGTTCGAATATTATCCGTTGTAGTACGGTCAGGAAAAGGGACCCAGGGGCAGACACCAACTCCTGGCTTGTGGTGATTCCCTCTTCAGGTTAGTTGTCATCAGGTTTGCTGGGAGCGCGTTCAGTCACATGAGGTGCACTAATAGTGTGTTCCTGCTTTTGACTATTGGTTCTCAACTGTGAATGCAATCTGAATATTTCTTCTGCGGGTGTCCAAACATCTTGCAGTGCTTGCAGTAGTAAGATTTTTGTTTCATAATGATTTTTTGCCAATAACCATTGTGAGCAGATTCAAGCCAGACTTCTTCTACATTTGGTAGTGTAATATCTCGTTCAATCAAAATCATTGCAATAGAGGGTCTTGAGAAATGAACTGTAGGTAAGTATACTTGCAAAGATTTTCTAAGGATAGTCTCAATTGCATATAAGATAGGTAAGTTAAAGAAATGAAGCTTGAGTTCAGGTAATGAGAACCAGACAAGTGCAATTGGGGTTTTTGACTGAGATCAAAATTGGGGGTCCATTTGAGCAATTTTATATGTTTTCCCTTAATTGTGATGAATTTCTTTGAGAAAATGCTGGTGTAATCTTCTTCTATGCTCAGCTGTATCATAACATGCTTTCCATTGAAATGACCCACCTGTAAATCCCCAACCAATTTGAAATCTTCAAAAACCTTCCTGATGATCTTCATTTTAGGGCAACCTAATTGGAACTTTCCAGCTAGTGTAAATTTGTATTTTCCTGCACGAGTTGAAATTTCAGCGTTAGAAAAGAAAATTGTTGGTTTGCCCACATTTTTCTCTACTTTTTTTATAAGATTGCAATCTTCATTTCTTGCAAACGAATCATGGTAAATCTGCGGGAATACCGCATTATCTACGAGGTGAAAAGGTGAGCTGCGTTTGTGAACCGCTGTAGCATAGAAGGGTTTTTCGGGGTTATTACCGGCGAGGGCAGCGGCCTAGGAAAGCCCTGAGGCCATTACCACAGCCAATGTCAACCTGCAGCACAGTGAGAAGCTGCACGAGTGTCGAAGGGTTTTGTCGCAGAGGAGACACATCAGAAACAGACCGGGCGGCTCTGTCAGAGAGGAGATGCAGCAGAAGCTAAAAAGTGTCGAGCGGTCAAGCGGGTCTGTAGCTGACGAGACGCCGCAGAAGCATGTGTCGAGCGGCTCTGTGAAAAAAATGAGACGCAGACAGAAACTGTCGAGAGGCTCTATCACAGAAGAGACACAGGCATGGCCGCAACNTATATATATATATATATATATATATATATATATATATATATGAACTAGAAAACAAGGATAAAAGAAAAGTGAAGATTCAACTCAAATAAGATATATTAAAGTTGAAAATCCGTCGAACCACTTTAATGTGGTTGCTCTCAACGTTGTGAAGAAGAGCTTACTCTTGAGGGCGTCATAAATTTTAAACAAACATACTGACAACTCGAACGACGTGAGGTGGTCATTAGGATCCGACTGTCCTTTGTACAACTTTAAGACCAACATCTTGAACTTCTCCTAAGGTTTAACTCCCATGACATGTAGTGAGAAGGCATTTAATGGCTGTCTTTGTTCCTCAGTTCAAACTGGTCGATTTCTTTCCTCCCCCAGATCTGACGCTGTCTTCTTGTAGACCAATATGGGACTTTCCTTTAGGTGGATCACCATCCTTCCATTGTTGGCTGGTGGTTCCTCTTTATGTTGGTTGTGTGCTCCTTGTCGTGCTAGCTCTTCTCCTGAAATTGAGGCCGTTGCTAGGACAACGACCATCCTAAATACTTCTGCGAACTGTCATAATATCTGGTTGGTAATCTGAGCTCTCAAATCTTGCAAGCCTTATTGAACGAATTCTTCCATAAACTCTCAGGTGCATGCTGCTTCTCCTACGTTCCTCTGACATGACTCTCCCTACTGTTTTTGCTTGGCTCTCCTTCTTGTTGACGACATATTTCCACACTCATCACAACTTAAATGATCTTGAATTCAAAAGTGTATGGGAAACACACCTAAGGAATAGAACTAACTGCTTGGAAGTGATGAGAGAGAGAGAGAGAGAGCACTATAAGAAACAGTAAAAGAGATTATTCTTTATTCATAACATGGACCCCTATATATAGACATAGGTCCAAGCATTACAAAAATACATATTAGCCCATCATCATTAACTTATTAAGAAGATTTGTTGGTAATTGCAGAGTTATTCATATATAATAAGACCAGAGACTGATTCAATCAATGAGAGTTGTCGATTGTTTGATAAGCTGTGGCCCAATCAGTATCTAGTCCTAAAGAGTTTTCCCTGTCTATCATTTTGAAGGTTGATTACTGTTTTGCGGAAGCTTCTCCTTCCGCCTTCCACTGATCGTTTGAACAAGACGCTTCTCTTGTCAATATTCAACCAAAAACCGATCGTCAAAGGCTATGTTCGATCTACCGCATCTTCTTCATCAATCGTTCATCTGCCTTGAGATTCGTGCTGACATATTTTTATATGTACGAATCTATTCATCAAATATTTGCAAACTTATAATAAATTTATAGCATTAATTGCATATCTTCCTCATATTATCTTGATTTTCCTCTTTGTGTGTGTATTTATTTATTTGCATAACACTCAAATTTTAATGTCACATAAAACAAATTGTTTTTCCATTTTTAAAATAATAAATACATATTTTTATGCATAAATTTATACATCAAAATATTATAGATATGAAAAATAAGAGTTTAGATACTAAATATATAAAATTGCGGAGTACTCGTGTAAACTTTATTTTATTTTTTTAAAAATATGAGTGCCTATTTCTAAAATAGGTGCATTTACTCGGCAGTAAAACTCCTTCGGCCATAACGTAGTCAATGCCCCTAAAATTTGACTAAAAAATAAAAGTTTCACTAATAAATCGGCTGACTACACATCCCCACGCCATTGTTGACGATCACAACCTTGACATTGTCCATTTCGCCGACTCTTCAATCCCAACCGTCCGCTAACATCATCAAATCCTGAGANTCAATGCCCTTAAAATTTGACTAAAAAATACAGTTTCACTAATAAATCGGCTGACTACACATCCCCACGCCATTGTTGACGATCTCAACCTTGACATTGTCCATTTCGTCGACTCTTCAATCCCAACCGTCCGCTTCCATCATCAAATCCTGAGGCGTCAAACACTGAACTTTCCCCTATCCACTATTTAAACTCCTCCCTGCACTCAGAATTCTCCCACAGCAAGCTCATCCCTTCTTCTTAAACCTTAAATACTTTCTACATAAACTTTTAAATTAATTCCATGGCTTCTCAGGCAATCGAAAGCCACAGGCNTGCACTCAGAATTCTCCCACAGCAAGCTCATCCCTTCTTCTTAAACCTTAAATACTTTCTACATAAACTTTTTAATTAATTCCATGGCTTCTCAGGCAATCGAAAGCCACAGGGAGGGCGCCGAGGTCTTCAAGGGAGATGAAATCTGCAGGAAGAGGTCGATTGAGTTGCTCGAAGAGCTCTGCCTTCCAAAGGGTCTGTTTCCCTTGGAGGACATTGAGGAATTCGGCTATAATCGCACTTCTGGCTTCATATGGCTGATTCAGAAGAAGAAGAAGGATCACGTGTTCAAGCAGATCAAGAGAGCCGTGTCTTATGCTCCGGAGGTGACTGCCTTTGTTGAGAAGTATAAGTTGAAGAAGTTGACTGGTGTTAAGACAAAGGAGCTCTTGTTATGGCTCTCTGTTGTGGAGGTCTATTTAGAGACTCCCACGTCTGAGAAACTCACCTTCAAAACTGGAACAGGGCTCTCTGATAGCTTTATCGCTTCTGCTTTTGAGCTGTCTGCATAAAGAGAAGGCAGACATAGCTATATCGCATTTGTTATGAATTATGCTATTACATGGTCTTTTTTTTTTCCCCCTGTTTTTCAGGTGCACTGTATCAGATTTGTATGATTGTAACATGATGCTTCTTAATGAAATATTATTTTGCCTGCTAATCTGATACATAATTCTTGGCTGCAATGTTGTCATATCGAAGCTCAGCCCCTCAATCTGATTAAGTAAAATGGTCCAAGCAATTAAAGAAGAAGAATACTTGATGCAACTAGAAAAATGGAGAACATTACAAATTTGACTTTCAACGTCTATTTGAGGAAGGCTGTCCAGCATTTTCGAGTAAACTGCCAATGCTAAAATTCTTTAAGAAGGTTTTTTTATACATTTATTTATTTATTTTATTATTATTATTATTATTTGAATGTTTTATTATTATGATTTTGGAATATGTATACGTAATTGTTCACCTAAAATGCGAAGCGAAACTTATAAAACACCATGTAGTTGAGTGAACGCAAAACTTGAGAACTTGAGCCTCAAGTTGGAATAAGCTTGTTGTATACACAAATACCGATATACAAAAAAATAATAATAATTTTAATATGGTTGAATCGAACCCATTTGTTGAAGTGTATGGATCGGGCCCCATCTGCCAAAGTGGGTGAAACGAGCTCAACTGCTGAAATAGCTGACTCAAGCTCACATGAAGAAGACAATTAAAACTTATCTCTACGAAGGTAGTAATTCAAGGAAGTCGTAATGACAAACCAAAACATTTATGCATTTCTCATTTTTAAGAATATTGTCAGTGAGGATTCATTCCTATCGCTCAAACATTCAGGATGGTCACCATACCGACAAGATCTGACATTAGCCGACAAAACCTCATAATTACGGCGTCGGTCAGAGAAAAGTCAACAATATAGTTCTTGATGTCCTACTTTGTCAATTTATATTATTTTTTATCTAATGTATGAGAGGGCCAATAAGAAGAAAGAGTGCGAGCTTCATATATATATCTCTCACTTCTTTCTTCCCTCTTCATCTCCCTTTCCTAGGAAAAATTATTCCATACGGATCGATGTCCGCACGCAGCTTGCGTGCGGACTCCGATCCGGACCGTAAATCACCTGATTTACGGTCCTGATGTATTTCGGTGGGCCCCACCTAAAATTTTTTATTTTTTATTTTAAAAAACGGAAATAATCCTGACCGTAGATCACCGTGATCTACGGCCAAGATCGAACACCGCATGCAGAGATGCATGCGGTGTACGTACGCAATAATCCCTCCCTAGGAAAAATTATTCCAGAGCTCACTTTCTCTTGCATTGGGGCTCTTCCTCTGAANTCAATTTATATTATTTTTTATCTAATGTATGAGAGGGCCAATAAGAAGAAAGAGTGCGAGCTTCATATATATCTCTCTCACTTCTTTCTTCCCTCTTCCTAGAGGACTCCAGAGCTCACTTTCTCTTGCATTGGGGCTCTTCCTCAAACTCACTGATATGGGATCTTTTTCATCTCCCTGTCTCATTATAACACCCTTCCATCTCACTTTTTGCCAAGGATTTGTAAGTTTAAGCTTTGATAAATTTGCATAATGACTAATTAGCAAGATTAATAATAATTAATTGCTATTTAATTTTGGGGATGATAAACAAATTAGTGGCTGAATAAATAGTTGAATAGGAGATTCTTCAAAGCTTGGGTTCCTCTCCCTCATAGATTGATTTGTTCATTGAATGCATATGAAACTTTTTTTTCTTCTTGCAAAACATATTCATCAATTTTATNACAAATTAGTGGCTGAATAAATAGTTGAATAGGAGATTCTTCAAAGCTTGGGTTCCTCTCCCTCATAGATTGGTTTGTTCATTGAATGCATATGAAACTTTTTTTTCTTCTTGCAAAACATATTCATCAATTTTACAGCATACACAATAATATTATAGCCTTTTGAGGCAGATATACTCGTCACAAATAATTCAAAGAAATTTGAGGGATGATTTTGAAAATCCCATGCAAAATAGCAGTTGCAAAAATTTTGATCATAAATTTGAATGTGTAAAAATTGGTTGATCAAACATATTCTAAAAAATTCGGATGACAGACACTTATTAATCTTGTTTGTTTTGTTTAGTGTTGGTATGGTTTAAGTTTGATGTCTTGCCAATCCAACTTATTTGGTTTGTATGATAATTGAATTATTAGGTTAGTTGAAATTACAATTTTATCTTCATATATACATATATATTGTAGGTATTGCCATGGAGTATTTTAAAGATCAATCTCTTATTATGGTCGCTTAATCACACAATTCATACACCTTGTCTATTCTTCACTTCTTTTGCAACTCAAAGCACTTTTGGTCAATGCATCTAAACTCTAAATTCCTCACCATCCTCACTTATTTTCTTTGGACTACGATGCCATATTCTAATCAACACTCTGGCAAAATACCTAAAATATGGATATGTTGATGAAAATACTTTTAAATTAAGAGTGTGAGTACAAACATTTTAAACATGATAAATATTATTTACCTAATTCAAAAGCATTAGTACGTTAGTTTATGAATGAACACATAACTATTACATGTATCAATAACATAAAGTAAGCTAAGAGAAACCGACAACTTCAACTACCCCTAAGCTTGCTCTTGCTTTAGATGTCACCATACAACCTCCTTATGAATCAGGAGGCTTCTCCTTACTTGCGTAGTTGTCTTACATACATCCATTTGTTTCTCATATATCCAACAAATTAACTAAAGCACCTCAAAGAATGGTTGATAAAATTTGAAACCATCTTCAAAGTTCTATAAAACTTGTGGTATGCAAGGCTAAATCGAATTAAAAAATTATGAACAATCCATATGCTAAATTATCTAAAATATAATATTGACATTACCAACAAAGTATCCAATTGGTGGAGGAAGAGAACCAAAGATAAGAATGAACTTTCTTGGATGAACGCTTGATTTTCGCTCATTTAAAATGTAATAATTGGGAAGCCTAAAAAAATATAATATATTTTTTTTAATTTATTTTATATTTTATCTTCTATTTTTGAATAAGAAGATGAAAATAGAAAATTATCGTAAATAAATAATAGAAAAAAAATTCTTATAAATTGCTTTCAAAATAACTCTATAATAGCTAGCCTAATTTGTATTCACTAAGATTAGGTACAATGCGACCAATATGCATTAGGAATATTTTTTTTTGAGCAAATATTGTTTGAAAATTAGAAAATATTTTATGAAAATCATAAGAAATATAATTTTAATCAAAAGTATATGATGTAATTTATGAAAGCAAGTTCATCAATATAATTCAATGAATCTAATGAAATAGGAATCAAGTCCAAATTCATTAACTATAGCATAGCTTCATTATTTATAACCACCATTGGTGCATTAGTATCATAATTTTTTAAAAGAATCAAATTATATTCCCTAAAAAAATAGAGATCAAATTAGATAAAAAAAAATAACTTTTTAACATAGAATAATAGATTTGTTAAAAAACTATCATAAGAATTTAAAATAAAAAATTCTAAACATTTTGAAAATAAAATAAATTTTAAAGTTTAAACTATTTTTTATTAGTTACCATTATTAGAGTTTTAATTATTAATTATAATATTGATGAATCATCAATTAATTTTATTATTTGGCATTAATCTTAATATATTTTTTGAATAAAAAAAATATTTTAGATTCAAATTAAAGAACATTCAGACTCTGATTTCAACAAGTTATAGTCGATAAGGTAACCCTGATGATACCAAAATTGGTCAAATTTGAGTCCAAATAGTTCTAAATCAAGCCATTAAAACATATTTAAAGGCTTCAGATCATCAGTTGAATGATTAAATGAACTATAAATTTGGCATACTTATAGTTAAATCAAGTGTGTCGACGAGAGGAATCTAATGAGCCAAAGCCCACTTAATTCTGATATCATTAAGGCTCTCAAATTATTTAAAAAAAAACCCTATGATCAAGGAAATCATTAATATAGGACCTCAAATCAGGTGGTTACAGAAGTTATTCATCGAATTACTACAATGCCCCTCACCCAGGGTTTATAAATAAACCGCTTCTCTTCATTTAGGGAGAAAGGAGAAGAAGTTAAACTTCAATCATGTTCTTGACCGAAGATCCAATAATAACTTTCGAACTCCTCAGTCGTTGACCATCATCAACTGTCATCAAACTTTATAGTGTAACGATGTACCCCAAATACGATGTAGCAAATAAAATTATTTTGAAGATTCACGAGGTAGCTCCAGAAGATAGTTGTTTACAACTACCACATTCAAAGTACATTGACTTTCTCCATACTTGTGAGGATTAATCTATGTTTGTATATGTACAAGTATTGTATTTAGTGTAAAATTGTAACCCTAATCTATAGGTTGTGAGGAAGAGATATATTTTTGTACTTACACACTCAAAGTGGATTGCTTTATCCAGTCTAGTCCCTCTGATTTTTTCCTTTTCAAAAAGTTTTCTATGTATAAAATTTTGGTATCTCCTGCTTCCTTCAAAGTATTTGTCTGTGTGTTGAATCTTTATACAACACTAAAATCATAGCTAATCACTCTTTCACCATGAATACTCTGATACGCGATAAATATAATGATATAACTATAAAATTTAAGCTAATTTCATGAAATTATAATAATATTAAAGTTAATTCATTATGAAATAAATTTCAACCAAATTCATTCTAATTTTCAAATAAATAATAAATGCTAATAAATCAAATAAAGATACAATAATTCAAAATAATTTTTTAAAATCTATAGATAATTTTTGAATAATATAAAAAACAATGCTTGAATCAAATTTGATTGAAATAAAATTATTTTTAGGCATATGTTTATTATTCTTGAGATTTTGATAAATGTAATTTAATTAATTTATATTTAAGCATGCCTAAATTCACACACTAAAGCAAGTAGCCTTTGATCAAACTTTACATTTGAGTATTCATAAATTCTCAAATTACACAAGAAATTTAAATAAGTCTAGTGAATGTAATAATTATCATCGTACAACAAGAAGAAGAAGAAGAAGAACAACAACAATAATAACAAAACAAGAATAACAAAAAACCTTATCCACTAAGTTGATCGGCTACATGAATCCTTTTTCTTCATTGTGTCATATTTAGTTTCAAATTTTCATTTAATTCTAATAGATTAAGAACATTTTCTATATAATATGCCCGAGTCCTTTTAAATCTAACTCTGCCTTTCTTAACATAAGTCAAGTCTAAAACAACTACTCTTCTAACCAGATCATCAAATAGTTGATGATTAATGTGACCTAAACATTTAAGAGAACTCTCTTTAATCTAGTGTGCCACGGGAGCTACACCAATCCTTTTTTCGGATAGATTCGTTGTACATTTTCTCTCTAAGTATCAAGCCACTCATCCACCCAAGCAATATCATCTCAGCAACACTTAACATTGTTTTATGCTTCACTTTTAAAAGCCAAAATTCTGAGTAATAAAGTATTGCAGGTCTCACCACTATCTTATTATAAAATTTTCCTTTTAAGTCTAAGATATACCTTTCTATCACACAAATAGGCCCTGCACATTCCTTCACTTCAACCAACCAACTTGAATTCAACTAATGACATCCCCATCTATATCAACATTGACCAGAGAAAAATATGTTGAGATTTTCATACCTATTTTATATTGTTTTTGATGATATTGCACTTTAAAGAAAGATATTTTTGATGTTTTGTTGCAGGAATGATGAATTAGGGTCATTTGAGCAAAAAGATGCAAAAATGAGTGAATTTGGAGCGAAAAGGACCAACATGTGAAGAATTGAACTAGGGCGCCGACGACGTGATTTTTCCAAGACTCCATAATTAATTCATTAAGAAGGTCCGCCGACGAAGCCCTTGAGGCCGCCGACGGCGAGCTCGACGGTTATGCCCAATCAGACTTTGGATAAAGCTAAATTTTGAAGAGATGCTTAGGCAACTCTTGAGAAAGCTCATCAACAACTTTAAAAGACTATTTTGGCCGAAAATTGAGAGAGCCTAGAAGTCCTGGAGAGTTCCTGGAGGTTAGAAAGGTTCCAATAGTGTGTAAAAATTGTGAGGAATTCTTCGAGAGATTGTAAGAGTGGATGGAAAGTGAGAGATTTCTTCCTCCTTGCTGCTTTGAAGAGAAATTTTGTGTGATGTAAAGAAAGGAAGAGATTCAGAGGAACTTCGACGAGTTTTCTTAGGGAGAAATTAGAGATAAGTTATTTACTTGTTGTAGTTTGTATGACTTTGATTTTATATATGAATTCTGAGTTTTGTTGTGTTTTCCCCATGAAATCTGAGTAGTTTTCTCTGTTTTTCTCCTAGTCTCGAGATTTGTGAAATAGTGATTTGAATTTGTGAAGCCATGAAAATTTTTAAGAAATTGTAATAATCTTTTCACTTTGATCTTCATTTACTTTCAATATGGCCAATTGATTTGTTAAGATATGTTGAGTTTTACAACTAAAGTGAAGATTACATCTAAGATTCAGGGAGGTCAAAGCCATTGGAAGTTTNCAAGACTCCATAATTAATTCATTAAGAAGGTCCGCCGACGAAGCCCTTGAGGCCGCCGACGGCGAGCTCGACGGTTATGCCCAATCAGACTTTGGATAAAGCTAAATTTTGAAGAGATGCTTAGGCAACTCTTGAGAAAGCTCATCAACAACTTTAAAAGACTATTTTGGCCGAAAATTGNCCGAGGTCTTCAAGGGAGATGAAATCTGCAGGAAGAGGTCGATTGAGTTGCTCGAAGAGCTCTGCCTTCCAAGNAAGCTCACCTTCAAAACTGGAACGGGACTTTCCGATAGCTTTATTGCTTCCGCTTTTGAGCTGTAGAGGCATAGATATGAGAGAAGACGACGATCATTACTGCATTACATTATGTTATGAATGGTCATATTACAGTCTTTATCGTTTTTCATTGTAGTTTTGCATGTAGTTATTTGTGTATCAGTTTTCTATGATTGTAGTTTTGTTTTTCAATGAAATAATATTTTGCTTGTTAAATTGTGTTGGAAAAGAAAATCATAAAATTCACTATGTGTTAAATTCAAAATTATCCGTTGAATCACACACAAGGGATAGAGTGTTAGGTACTTGGAGGGAGAAACATATAGAGAGAGAGAGAGAGCACGGGAACTTGGCTCTTAGGGCCAATATAAGGAATTCCTGGACTCTTTTGCCCCTTAATGAGAGGATTACAAAGAGGGAATGAAAGTGATCCTAATACATGAAAGAGTCCTATTTTTAGATTATAAGAGGACAAAATATAAAAATACAATGTTACCCTTGCTTAAAAGGGATAGTACATGGCATAACGATCTTATGTCCTGTCGAAACCTATCGTTCAGAAGCTCATCGATCGGTGGAGCTAGACTTAAGTTGGTTAGTTGACTGGTTTAGCAGGCCGGATGATTGGTTGGTTGGCTGACTATGGGTAGTCGACTAGCTATGTGGTGGCTAGTTATCAGCTAGTCGCATAAATAAATGTATTGGGCTGGTTAGCTGGTTGGCAGGCTGTGTGATTGCAGGCTGGTCGGCTGCTTTTGGGTGGCCAACTGGTCGGCTGGTTCTCTACTAGAAGGTCATGCTCGGTCGGTTGTCTACAAGAGAGTGCTGGTTGGTCGGTCGTCCACTGGAGGGTCGTGCTCAACCGGTTGTCTATCGAAGGGTGGTGGTTAGTTGGTCCGTTAGTTATCGAATCTTTTCAAGGTTAGCGGAGCACTTTTTTCCCATACACTATACCATGTGCACACTCACAAAGGAATTTATCAAACAAATATCAAGAATTAAAAATATTAAATTTTAGCATAAAAACCCTCGCAATAGAGGAAAATTCATGGGACATATAGGCCACTTCAAACACCTCCACTAATCAATCTTCCCTCGCGATCACGAGAACGAAAGGCTCCACCATACATGAGGTTTCTTGGCATACAATAAACTCTATTTTGGTATCATTTTTGTCATCATATCAGAACCATTCTTATTAGTATGAATTTTCTCAAGTTGTAACATTTTTGNAGACTCCACCATACATGAGGTTTCTTGGCATACAATAAACTCTATTTTGGTATCATTTTTGTCATCATATCATAACCATTCTTATTAGTATGAATTTTCTCAAGTTGTAACATTTTTTAGTCTAACACAACATAAATCCAATGATATTTTATATCAATATGATTCGAACATGAGTGAAATGTGAAATTCATGCTGAGATAAATTGTAATTTGACTATCACAATAAAAGACAAACTTATCTTGCTTATGACCCAACCCTTGTAGAAAATTCTTCATCCACAAAACTTCTTTTCAAGCTTATGCTACTGCAATATACTGAGCCTTAGTAGCTGACAAAGCCACACACTTTTGTAGTTTAGATTACCATGAAACTGCTCAACCTGCAAAAGCAACCAAGTGTCCCGAAATGAATTTCCATGAGTCTGAATTGCCAGCAATATATACATCTGTGTAACCATCCAAAATAAGATTATCATTTCCTAAACAAAAACATATTTTGGAAAAATCTCTGAGATGCCTGAAAATCAACTTAACTACTGATCAATGCTCTTTTCTTGGATTGGAATGAAACCTATTATAAATGCCAACTGTATGAGCAGTATTTGGCCTTGTGAATACCATAACATACATCAAACTACCCATAATGGATGCATAAGGCACATTTTTTATTTCTTGCTTCTCATCATCACTTTTAAAGCATTATTTAGTGCTAAGTTTAAATTGAGCTAAAAGTGGAAAAAAAACTGGTTTCACACAACTCATATTGAATCTCCTAAAAACTCTCTATACTTCTCCTAAGATCATCATAGCTTGTTCTTCTTCTTGTCACGAATAATCGTTATTCCCAGTATGTGCTTGAGCTTCTCAATATTAGTCCTATCATGACTAACGATCAACATATCATCGACATATAGTAAGAGAATCACAAGATCATTATCAGAGAACTTAACAAGAACAAAATGGTTAGAAATAATCTTACTGTAACTATTTATTTTCATAAAAGCATCAAATTTTTAGTATCACTATCATGATACTTACTTAAGACCGTATAAATTCTTTCCCAATTTGCAAATAAGATATTCTTTACCTTTATCTTTTAAGCCATAATGTTAGAGATTGAGGCCTAAAATGATAACTTTAACATTTGATTGAATTATGCGAGCAACATATAAGTTGAATATTGTTCAACTAATCCTATAGTGTATGAAAAAGTTTGATTGTGGGAGATTTTATCCCTCGAGTAAATATTGACAACTGAGTTAGAGCAAACCCTTTGGCAACTCGACAAAGATTCGGCCGACTTAGACTTGCTGAGTTTCGAGTTATATAACATTCAACTTGTTTTACACAATGATTTATTAAACTTGGCTCAAATTTGTGTAAACCTTACTGACCTAGTTTAGATAAACATTAAGTAAATTAAAATTGAAATGAAAAGGTGTGGAAGATAGTCATATAACTGTATTGTTCTTAATTAATATAATTTTTAGTCAATTCTAATAATTAACGCGTTCACAGAAATTTCCACAATTCCAGCCACTCTTTCTTCGTAGAATTAAATAAGCTTTCCTGATGACTCAGACTGATGCTGTTTTCTGAAGTCTCTCCCACAATTTCTTACATAGAGAAATCAAAATACTTAAGGATTAGTTCACTTCCCCGCCATTATTGACCTTGACCTCGTCANATATGATTCGAACATGAGTGAAATGTGAAATTCATGCTGAGATAAATTGTAATTTGACTATCACAATAAAAGTGAAACTTATATTGCTTATGACACAACCCTTGTAGGAAATTCTTCATCCACAAGACTACTTTTCAAGCTTATGCTACTGCAATATACTGAGCCTTAGCAGCTGACAAAGCCACACACTTTTTTAGTTTAGATTACCATGAAACTGCTCAACCTGCAAAAGCAACCAAGTATCCCGAAATGAATTTCCTTGAGTCTAAATTGCCAGCAATATATACATCTGTGTAACCATCCAAAATAACATTGTCATTTTCAAAACAAAAACATATTTTGGAAAAATCTCTGAGATGCCTGAAAATCAACTTAACTACTGATCAATGCTCTTTTCTTGGATTGGAATGAAACCTGTTAATAATGCCAACTGTATGAGCAATATTTGGCCTTGTGAATACCATAATATTTCATCAAACTACCCATAACGGATGCATCAAGCACATTTTTTTATTTCTTGCTTCTCATCATCACTTTTAAGGCATTATTTAGTGCTAAGTTTAAATTGAGCTACAAGTGGGAAAAAAAATTGGTTTCACACAGCTCATATTGAATCTCCTAAGAACTCTTTGTACCTCTCCTAAGATCATCATAGCTTGTTCTTCTTCTTGTCACGAATAATCGTTATTCCAACTTTGTGCTTTAGCTTATCAATATTAGTCCTATCAAGACTAACAATCGACATATCATCAACATATAGTACGAGAATCACAAGATCACTATCAGAGAACTTTACAAGAACAAAATGGTCAGAAATAGTCTTAGTGTAACTATTTATTTTCATAAAAACATCAAATTTTTAGTATCACTATCATGATACTTACTTAAGACCGTATAAACTCTTTCTCAATTTGCAAATAAGATATTCTTTACCTTTGTCTTTTAAGCCATAATGTGAGTGATTGAGGCCTGAAATGATAACTTTAACATTTGATTGAATTATGCGAGCAACACTTAAGTTAAACTTTGTTCGACTAATTCTATAGTGTATGGAAAATTTTGATTGTGGGAAATTTTATCCTAAGTAAATATTGACAATTGAGTTAATGGAAACTCTTTGGCAACTCGACAAAGATTCGGCCGACTTGGACTTGGTGAGTTTCGAGTTATACAACATTCAACCTGTTTTACACAATGATTTGTTAAACTTGGCTCAAATTTGTGTAAACCTTACTGACCTGATTTAGATAAACATTAAGTAAATTAAAATTGAAATGAAAAGGTGTGGAAGCTAGTCATATAACTGTATTCTTCTTAATTAATATAATTGTTAGTCAATTCTAATAATTAACGCGTTCCCAGAAATTTCCATAATTCCAGCCACTCTTTCTTCATAGAATTAAATAAGCTTTCCTGATGACTCAGACTGATGCTGTTTTCTGAAGTCTCTCCCACAATTTCTTACATAGAGAAATCAAAATACTTAAGGATTAGTTCACTTCCCCGCCATTATTGACCTTGACCTCGTCATCCACGACGTCTCCTCATTCTCAACCGTCCGTTTTCCATCATCAACGGTCCCTGGAGGAGTCACAAGTTGTGGGCTTTTCAAAAAGTCAAACTTTTTACTCCTCCCCATCTACTATTAATACCCCTTCCAGCGCTCAGATTTCTCTCACAGCACATCATTTCTTCTTAAAAATTAAACATTTTCTTCTTCGATACTCCTCAATTAATTCCATGGCTTCTCAGGCAATCGAAAGCCACAGGGAGGGCGCTGAGGTCTTCAAGGGAGATGAAATATGCAGGAAGAAGTCCATTGAATTGCTGGAAGAGCTCTGCCTTCCAAGGGGTCTGTTTCCCATGGAGGACATTGAGGAATTCGGCTATAACCGTACTTCTGGTTTCATCTGGCTGATTCAGAAGAAGAAGAAGGATCATGTCTTCAAGCAGATTAAGAGAGCCGTGTCTTATGCTCCGGAAGTGACTGCCTTTGTTGAGAAGTATAAGCTGAAGAAGATGACTGGCGTTAAGACGAAGGAGCTCTTGCTATGGCTCTCTGTTGTTGAAGTCTATCTGGAGACTCCCACATCTGAGAAACTCACCTTCAAGACTGGAACGGGACTCTCTGATAGCTTTGTTGCATCAGCTTTTCAGCTGTAGAGCTATCAGGATAAAGAGAAGACTGCCATTACTGTATCACATAGGAGTTCTGTTTTTACAGTGATTTATCGCTACTTGTTACTTTTCAAGAGATGTATTGTACCAGATTTAATATGATTGTGGTTATTTGCTTCTAAATGAAATATTAATTTGCTTCTTAATCTGGCATCGAATTCTGGAATGCAAAGCCACTTCTCAGGACTGAGCCCCTTCAAATAAGAAATCTGGACTAAGCAATTATGAAAGAAGAACTATTGATGTTTAATAGGAAAAACAGAGAAAAAACTGCCCGTAAGTATCAATTTCATGGATTACTTAGGTAAACTAAACGAAAAAGCTTAATGAATTTTAAGTCTTAAGTGAACTTAGTATACTGGTTGAACAAAAAATGCTAGTTGACATAAGCTCATAAAACCATTTTCGAGGTTTGGTTTGATAAGCTTTCTAGTCTGATTAGCAAGATTAATAATAATGATGAGTACTTAATTATGTGCTGCTAATCAATGTATTGACTTAGTAATTATGAGTTGAATATAAAATTTTTATGCGCTTCTGGGTGGGTTTGGACAAATTTTAAGATAAGAATTTTTTCTTGGAGAATACTTCATACGTCTACAATCTCTTGATTTTTCTCCTCAAAGTCCTGTGTATTCCACCATGAAAAGGATGAGGGTTAATTTACAGATTTTGGTACATGAATATCAACCACTCCATCGGTGGAGTGATTCCATTAATCGTATGATGTTGCCTGAATATTTTATGACTTAATGATGTCAAAAATGAATAATATTAAACTCACTGCATTTGCCTCATCAAGCCACTTGACATGACTATAAATTTGTAAGAATTAGAGATTGTTTGAACCAACAATCAATATTCTTAAGTTCTCTTTTATTTTTCAGATGGTCGACTTGGGCTTATTCGGACTTGGATCGGATTATTTTTTGTATCATTTTGGTTAGTTTTACCAAGAAATTCAAGTTGATTATAGTTTTGAACTTTGAGTGTAGATAATCTTTATTTGATTTTGGAAGCCTTCATTTCCATGAAACCTAAAGATTTGTGTCCGATCAATATGAATTTTTGGTTACAAATAGATATGTAAAACCCGAAGAAAAAAAAGTTCAAGNCAAGTTAATTATAGTTTTGAACTTTGAGTGTAGATAATCTTTATTTGATTTTGGAAGCCTTCATTTCCATGATACCTAAAGATTTGTGTCCGATCAAGATGAATTTTTGGTGACAAATAGATATATAAAACCCGAAAAAGAAAAAATACAATGAGCTTGACTTATGTGAAGATAATCTATAGTGTACTTATTATGGGAATGAATGGGAAGACGAAGAAAAGAAACCACACACTTATGATAAAGTATGAATACAAGCTCGTNAATACAATGAGCTTGACTTATGTGAAGATAATCTATAGTGTACTTATTATGGGAATGAATGGGAAGACGAAGGAAAGAAACCACACACTTATGATAAAGTATGAATACAAGCTCGCTGTCTATATATTGACAAATGGATGTCAACAATGCACACAAATACAAGATCCTAGAACCAAAGACAAAATATAAGCATATATATATATATATATATATATATATCACAAACAACAACAACAACAAAGCCGTAATTCCACTATATGGGGTCGGCTACATGAATCCTTAAACAACAACAACAACAACAACAAAGCCTTAATCCCACTATATGAGGTCGGCTACATGAATCCTTTTTCTCTATTGCGTCGTATTTAGTGTCATATTTTCATTTAATTCTAGTAAATTAAGATCATTTTTAATATAAGAAGCCCAAGTCTTCCTAGTACAAAGTTATTCTTAAATAAAATTAAAAAATATTGTGTCAAAATAGTTATAAATAAAATTAATTTTGCATGATGATATGTTATAACAATGTTGTCGTGAATTTTTGATAATATATAGCTAACTCATATTTCGTTTAAATTAAATAAAAAAAGTCGTGATGGATTAATGGTATGAAGAATCAATCTCAAAAATATATATACTGAGTGCATCACAAAAATTGCTGGAAAATGAGAAGAAATATGAATTACATTGCAAAATTAAGGGTTTTTTTTAGTAGTTTTGCCCAATTATCATATACATTGCTACTTCTTAAATAGGCCTTTTTTATTTTTTTTTACAAGTGGAAAAAAATTTTCTAGTTAACTCATATTAGGAANATATATATATATATATATATATATATATATATATATATATATATATATATATAGTACAAACAACAACAATAACAAAGCCTTAATTCCACTATATGGGGTCGGCTACATGAATCCTTAAACAACAACAACAACAAAGCCTTAATCTCACTATGTGGGGTCGGCTACATGAATCCTTTTTCTCCATTGCGTCCTATTTAGTGTCATATTTTCATTTACTTTGGTCGGCTACATGAATCCTTTTTCTCCATTGCGTCCTATTTAGTGTCATATTTTCATTTAGTTTTAGTAAATTAAGATCATTTTTAATATAATAAGCTCAAGTCTTCCTAGTACAAAGTTATTCTTAAATAAAATTAAAAAATACTGTGTCAAAATAGTTATAAATATAATTAATTTTGCATGATGATATGTTCTAACAATGTTGTCGTGAATTTTTGATAATATATAGCTAACTCATATTTCGTTTAAATTAAACAAAAAATTGTGATGGATTAATGACATGAAGAATCAATCTCAGAAATATATATACTGAGTGCATCACAAAAAATTGCTAGAAAATGAGAAAAATATGAATTACATTGCAAAATTAAGGGGTTTTTTTAGTAGTTTTGCCCAATTAACATATACATTGCTACTTCTTAAATAAGCCTTTTCTATTTTTTTTACAAGTGGAAAAAGAATTTCTAATTAACTCATATTAGGAAAAGTATATGGCTTCTGGCCCAAAACAATTGTTTTCCTTTTTTTTTTTAAATTTTTTAGAAAAATTTTTAGGCTGAAAATTGGGGTTTAAGAGCATGTTGGTAATTTTATTAGTATTTGTTTTTAAAAATTAAATAATTATTTTTATTAGCTACTTTTGTTTGGCTTTCACATGAGTTGGTTGAGATGTCATTGTTAAAAGCCGCCTAAAATATTACTGTTTGGTNTATTAGCTACTTTTGTTTGGCTTTCACATGAGTTGGTTGAGATGTCATTGTTAAAAGCCGCCTAAAATATTATTGTTTGGTGGTTGATATAACAATCGTGTGGCCCATTCAATGAACATGTACAATTGCAACTAACTATATATGAATTTAGCTTTAGAATTCATAGGAGAGGGCTTGATGCTATATATGATTTTCTTGGAACAATATACAAAAATTCTTNCATAGGAGAGGGCTTGATGCTATATATGATTTTCTTGGAACAATACACATCTTCTTAAATTCGATTTTGTTGGTAAAAAAATTCCTAAGATTTAATAAGAGAATGGAATCAATTCAACTTAAAGAGAGAAAGGGAGAGATAGAATGGGGATCAATAATTCTTTAAGAGAAAACCTTTTTGAACAGTTTAAACTAATTGAAATTATAATGAAAAAAATTATAGAGATTTAGAGGAGATATATAAAGAGATTTGTGTGATGTTTATAGATAATAATTGTAAATTCAAGCCCAAATAGTGATTTTTATTTATAAATGATGGATATGGTTACAAAATTGGTTTTGTGGTTGAATTATGTAGAGAAAACATAAATTGAACTTGATGCATCCAGTTATGTTGTAGAAGGTTAGAATAATATTTGGTTGTTAGTTAAGAACTTTGAGCAAGTTTTAAATTGATGCTTAGTACTCTTAGCAAGTTTTTATAATGAGAACCCTAAATTTGCTAGTGAATACTTGATGAGAGTTGACAAGTTCCTGTGAGGTTACAACCTTAATTGATAAGAACGTTGTTTTAATTTTTGATTGAATTAAAATGTTTAATGTTGAGAAAATTAGGGCGAAGAAAAACNTAAATTTCAAACGAACCAAACACAAACACAAGCTCTGTTCGTTCGTGTTCGATTCGTTTACACCCCTAGTCAACAGTAAGGTCATTATCTTCTCATAATGAAAGAGCAGCATACGCGAAAGGTTTTCATACTTATGAAAAAGATTGAGAAGATCTCTCCTCCTTCCTTAGAAGTTCAAAACCTAATATTCGTTAACAAGCCTCTAAGTAGGGGTGTTAACACGAATAGAGGTCAACCCGAACCCAACCAGAATAATAAATAGGTCGAAACTAAGGGCTGAACCTGACCCAAACTCACTGTCCTTTCCGAAATTTCATGCTTATTCAAGTCATGTCTGGATTTTCGGGTTCAAACCGAACCCGAACACGACTCGAATAATAAATGGGCAGAATTCTCTGACTTGAACCCAACACGAAAAATATTTGTGTCAACCCTAAACCAAATTTTTACGAGTCCAACTCGAGTCATGTTGGCGTGTCGGGCCAATTTACAACACCCCCTAGCTCTAAGAAACTCTTGTGGGGCATTTTCAATGCCTCAAATGCTGAGAGCAAAGTAGGAGAGAGGGATAAAGAGAGGGAGAGAGAAAAAAGAAGCTGAAATAATCTTTAAATTCAACATTCGACCCCTCACATGTCTATATAAGTTGTTGTGAGATGTAAATTGCGGAAATAATTCAAGAGATAAAACCAAAGCAAAACTTTGAACAAAAGCATACAAAGCAAGAAAACACACAAAACACCAAATTTACACCAAAAAACCCGCAAACAGTAAAAAATTATGGAGCCACATCAAACAAACAAATCCGCCATGAAACCAAAATGAGAAATAGTACAAATTGTACCAAACTCAAACCTCTTCACAAATTGGACACACCTGAATACTTGCACCGCACTCACAAAAGAATACGAAATCCAGTGCTAAAAAAATATTATATAAAAAATAGCGTAAAACAAGCTTTTGTTTCGCAGCAGTGGTTATAACACANCAACACTTAACTTATTATTATGCTTCTCTTTTAAAGGCCAACATTCAGCGCCATAGAGCATTGCAGGTCCAACCACCGTCTTATAAAATTTTCCTTTCAGTCTTAGCGGTAACAAAAGGCCCGAAGCATTCCTCCATTTAAACCAACCAACTTGAATTCTACTATTAACATCCCCATCTATATCACCATCGCTTTGAACAATGGAACCAATTACTATTAACATCCCCATCTATATCACCATCGCTTTGAACGACCCAAGATATCTAGCGGTACTTTTCTATCACACAAAAGACCCGAAGCATTCCTCCACTTCAACCAACCAACCTAAATTCTACTATTAACATCCCCATCTATATCACCATCGCTTTGGACAACAGACCCAAGATATCCAAATCGTTCACACCTTTTAATAATTTGATCACCAAAAATCACACTTCTGTCACTTGAGCCATTACTACTAAAATTACATTTNATGGGGATCAATAATTCTTTTAGAGAAAACCTTTTTGAACAGTTTAAACTAAGAAGGGTGACTCAGATGAAATTATAATGAAAAAAGTTATAGTGATTTAGAGGAGATATCTAAAGAGATTTTGTGTGATGTTTATAGATAATAATTGTAAATTCAAGCCCAAATAGTGATCTTTACTTATAAATGATGGATATGGTTACAAAATTGGTTTTGTGGTTGATTTATGTAGAGAACACATAAATTGAACTTGATGCAACTAGCTATGTTGTAGAAGAGTTAGAATAATATTTGGTTGTTAGTTAAGAACTTTGAGCAAGTTTTAAATTGATGCTTAGTACTCTTAGCAAGTTTTTATAATGAGAACCCTAAATTTGCTAGTGAATACTTGATGAGAGTTGACAAGTTCCTGTGAGGTTACATCCTTAATTGATAAGAACGTTGTTTTAATTTTTTTGATTGAATTAAAATGCTTAATGTTGAAGAACTTTTCAAGTCTAAGTCTTGGCTCGGATGGCAAGACTCATGTCTAGGAAACTCAAGGCTTTTGGTGACAATTGCTTGATTCATTTTGAGTTGTAGATAATTCATGGTTATTCATCATTATTAACTTCTTAGACCAAATTTAGGTGTTCATATTGATTTGATTAGCTTGAATGATGAAAATATGTACATACATTAGTTTTAGAATGAAGAGGCTTTAAATGTAGAGTCACAATATTGTGCCCTTTTGAATTGATATGACTATTAGGGTTGTCAAATAAGCTCGTTGTTTGCGAACATTTCATGTTTGATTCGTCAATGAGTTCATGTTCGATTTGTTTGATAAGTAAACGAGATGAACGTGAACAAATTGTTTTCGTTTGGTTAGTTAAACGAACCAAACACAAACAGTAATGCGTTCGTTCGTGTTTGAATCATTATTGTACGAAATATAAAATAATTTAAAATAATTATATATAAAAAATATATTATATTTTAAAAAATAAAATTTTATAAATTATAATATATAATAAATTAATAATAATAATAATATATTAATATACTATATTAGTAAAATACTAATATATATATTATTTATTCATATTATAAGTTGTATAATTAACATAATATATTATTTATATATATTAATTTTAGGGATGTCAAACTAGCTCGTCGTTCGCGAACTAAGAAACAAATACGAACATTGACTTCACGAACAATTTCGAACACGAGCTTATTTCAAACAAACTAAATTTCAAATGAATCAAACACGAACACATGCTCTGCTCATTCATGTTCGGTTCGTTTACACCTCTAATGACTTTTAAGCAACTCCAAAGTAATCAACTATAACAACCCTAGTGCATCATAATGGGAAACTTTTTATAAGATTTACTTCAGCAAGAAGCTCTATGTCTTGCATATTCAACATCTTATAATAGAATTCGATAAATAAAAGTCACTGAGGGACTCTTTGGGCTCTACTCAAGTGTTTTAAGAGCTTGAGAGATATTCAATAACTTTTGGCACAAATAAGTGAAGTAATTAATTATTGGTTAAACAGAACAAAGAGGTTATGCTTTTTGAAGCATGAGAGAGATCCTTCATTGTGGTGCCTAATTGAAAGTTGTAAAAATCAAGCAATCTCTTACCACAACACTCTTGATATTAAGATAGATTGTTTATTCAAAGTAAATGAAATGGGCAATAAGGTTCTAGTTAAGCGTCACAATTTTGAGCATTGATGGTGTTTGAGACTCTTATATTTAGATGGAAATCTTTTGTAGTAGATGCTAATGTTTTGTAAATGTAGATGGAGAATTGTGATAACTATACTATGATGCAGTCTTTATTATATTTTCGTTATATTTTTTACTTTCTTCTATTTCGATTTCATCTATTATAGTTTTATCAGTGTTTAAGTGTCAGTTCTAATGTTAAGTTGAGCTGTTAAGTGGTTGTGTAAATATTATTGTTAGTATCTTTTACGAACATCTTCTTACTCGTGAGGAATTCTTATTTCAACTTAACTCAACAGACCAATTATCCTTTGCCCCAACCTGCGACACTAAGGACATCAATATTCTATGTTGGAACCAAGTAATGACCTTGGAATTCCTTGCTTTACAACAACAAGTGACCAACACTTGCCTTACAAATCACAATTTCAATCAGTGGTAGGAGATTAATTTCACCATTAAACTCAATCCTGTTGACAAAATGCCAACCAAACACATGTTACTTCCAATTGCATTGCATTTCAATTATTTGGTTTCGCTATGATCTTAAAACCAAGTTAAACCTTGATGGTTCGATTCAACGATACGAAGCCCACCTTGTAGCTTAGAATTTTGATCAACGGTAGGACATTAATTTCATTGATACGTTCATTCATGTTGCCAAAATGAAAACCATACACATGTTACTCACAATTGCATTACATTTTAACTCTTTAGTTATATAATTAAATGTATTCAACATTTTTCTTATGGCAAGCTACAAGAATACGTTTATATGTGTCAACCCCATGGTTTCCAAAATCCTCGGTACACCAATCATGTTTATTTACTCCACAAAGCCATATATGCCTTAAGCAAGAACCAAGATATCGATTCCTTACATTTTCCACCTACCTAATATCTCATGGTTTTCATTTAAGAAATAATACCTTCCTTATTAATCTACATCAATGATAACACCCACCTATACAATCTCATCTATGTCGATGATATTCTCCTCACACGAAATAATCTTCATGCTCTCTTAAATCTTGTTACCAAACTCGAACATAAATATACTCTAAGAACACTTTGATTAATAGCCAAGCATGCTTAGACCACGGGGCACCCAATGGAGCGTTTTTTCTGTGCGGACTCCTGACGTAGCTCTACGTGCGGACCAAGTTATTTTTAAGTTATTTTCAGGTTATTTCTGGGTTATTTTCAATAATACCAAAATAACCC
>JXCR01139001.1:14768-26312 GCA_002079205.1 Phalaenopsis hybrid cultivar | reverse complement strand
CTTAATAAGTATCCCAAACAACCCTATATTTTTTTCCAAAGCCCCTCACCAGGCCATCCTCGGTGCTCCAGCCATTCAAAAAAACTGCAAGCTACAATCCTACAAATTTTTGGATAATCTAAAATCTCATTTTTTGGGGACATTTACATACATCACAATTCTAATTAATGTACAACTTACCACCTAAACCTTCCTGGAATGTAGGAGGAACTTTCATAGGGAAAAATCTCTAATTTTCTCATTAAGCTGATATAAACAAACAACAAATATATACAGCTTAGTCTAACCCTCGCACAATTGAAGGGAAATTCAAATATCATGATAAGAATGAAAGAAATAAAAATACAATAATAGATAATTAAGGGAGAATAATTTCTCCCTCTGAATTGTGGCAGCAAAACTTTCCTAAACAATGGGCAAACCCATGTGGTCCACGGTNAGTAAATCTAATTTAAAAAAACAGTTTTTAGATCTGACAAATAGGAAAGTGATGGTCCAAGACAAGTCACCATAATAAATTGCTAATTTTCTATATGCACACCAACACTTTTTATTTTCCCTCCCCCAAAATAAATCAAGATATATTATGCAAAATATAAAGTCACTATTCCCACCCTTCAAGGATTACGGATTCGAACATTCGAAATGAAAAAAACAATTAAACAAAAATATTATAAAATTCAAATTTATCAGAAATTGTCTCTCAGCCATGCGAGAAATTATTGCATACGGACACCGCATGCATCTCTGCATGCGGTGTCTGATCATGGCAGTAGATCACGGTGATCTACGGTTAGGATTACTTCTGTTTTAAAAAATAAAATAAAAAATTTTAGGTGGGGNTTGCATACGGACACCGCATGCATCTCTGCATGCGGTGTCTGATCATGGCAGTAGATCACGGTGATCTACGGTCAGGATTACTTCTGTTTTAAAAAATAAAATAAAAAATTTTAGGTGGGANATTTTACATGATCTTCTACTGTTTCTCTTCTTTTGTGATTCTGTCTGTATTCGGTATTTAAATATGACTGTACTTTGTTCTTCATAATAAGATCTTATAGATNTACATGATCTTCTACTGTTTCTCTTCTTTTGTGATTCTGTCTGTATTCGGTATTTAAATATGACTGTATTTTGTTCTTCATAATAAGATCTTATAGATATATATACATATATATACATATATATATTCCCCACTACTATCATCATCATCAATGCATCATAGGTCGCTGTGGGCATAATTAAATTAAAATATAATTTTAAGATGTAATATAATGTAATATTAAAATTAAGTTAAAAATANATAATTAAATTAAAATATAATTTTAAGATGTAATATAATGTAATATTAAAATTAAGTTAAAAATAAAAAAAATGAGAATGATTTTGAACGGAAGCTGCAAGATTTATATTGTCAATATAAAATTATTGAAGCAGAACGCAAACTCAACACAAATGCTTTAATTGCAGGATTCTATAGTGCTCATTTTCAACGCTCAAAGTCGTATCGGAGACTTCGCTGTTTGGGTACAGCTAGTTTTTCTTGCACTTCAACAAATTCTGACTTTTCTGGCAATCATGATTTGGAGAAATTATTGTATATGAGGTGTCCGATTTTGACCGTAGATCATGGTGATCGTAGGTGATCTACTATCAGGATTATTTCTATNCTCAACACAAATGCTTTAATTGCAGGATTCTATAGTGCTCATTTTCAACGCTCAAAGTCGTATCGGAGACTTTGCTGTTTGGGTACAGCTTAGTTTTTCTTGCACTTCAACAAATTCTGACTTTTTTGGCAATCATGATTTGGAGAAATTATTGTACATGCGGTGTACGATTTTGACCGTAGATTATGGTGATCTACGATCAGGATTATTTCTATTTTTTTAAAGAAAAAAAATATTTTAGGTGGGGCCCACCGAAATACATCAGGACCGTAGATCAGGTGATTTACGATCCAGATCGGACACCGCATGCAAGCTGCGTGCGGTGCCCGATCTGTATGGAATAATTTTTCCATGATTTTTTAGCTGTTATTGTTATTATTATTTTTTCAATCTTCTTTTCAAATTATACAAATTTTTCGTTTTGCAAATGAAGTCAGACCGTGAGTATTAAGATTGATTATAGTATATGATCATCATAAGAGATAAATAATCACTAAAAAATTTTATACTTTATTTTATCAAGACTTAATTTTAGAACATTTTTATATAGATTTGAATTACAGAAAAAATAACAAGTAAATTATTTGTTTTAAGTTTTATTCTATAATTTTTATTTTTTTAAATGAAATTATTCTATCACTTGGGTTTTGAGCAACTAATTAAAACTTAAATATTGGATGTCTAGTTNTTAGGTGGGACCCACCGAAATACATCAGGACCGTAAATTATGTGATTTACGGTCCAGATCGGACACCGCATGCAAGCTGCGTGCGGTGTCCGATCCGTATGGAATAATTTTTCCATGATTTGTTAGCTGTTCTTGTTATTATTATTTTTTCAATCTTCTTTTCAAATTATACAAATTTTTCGTTTTGCAAATGAAGTCAGACCGTCAGTATTAAGATTGATTAAAGTATATGATCATCATAAGAGATAAATAATCACTAAAATAATTTATACTTTATTTTTTCAAGGCTTAATTTTAGAATTTTTTTTATATAGATTTGAATTACAGAAAAAATAACAAGTAAATTATTTGTTTTAAGTTTTACTCTATAATTTTTATTTTTTTTAATGAAATTATTTTATCATTTGGGTTTTGAGCAACTAATTAAAACTTAAATATTGTATGCCTAGTTCTTATATTAGGATATGGACTAAATTAACAAAGTCATTATTCTTATGATTGATAATTTAAATAATGAACATCTAGAGGATCTATCATTGGAGAAAATATTACGTCAGGTGAACGGTTAGCTGGTCGTGTGGACAACGGTGTGGATCGCACCACACTGTACGTTCATCAGCGTGGTGCGATCCACGCAATTGTCAGCATGTCAGTCGTTCGGTTGTAATGATTATAAAATAGAGTACTTGATCAAGAGAAAGTGTTAAAATAGTTCCCAATTATTTACGTAGAGCCGTTTTTGTCCCAAATTTTATAAAAGTGTAAGATAGTCTCATACATTTTTAAATTAAGGCTGAAATAGTCTCATTGGAAAAATATTAAAGCTTAATTTTAGAATTTTCGGTGATTATTTTGGCACTTCTATAAAATTTTAACTAACACGGTCTCATGCAAACAGTCAGGGAGTATTTTAACAATTTACTCATTAATAAATTNAAATTAACAAAGTCATTATTCTTATGATTGATAATTTAAATAATGAACATCTAAAGGATCTATCATTGGAGAGAATATTACGCCCGGTGAACGGTTAATGGGTCGTGTGGACAACCGTGTGGGTCGCACCACACCGTACGTTCATCAGCGTGGTGCGATCCACGCAATTGTCGGCATGTCAGCCGTTTGGTTGTAATGATTATATAATAGAGTACTTAATCAAGAGAAAGTGTTAAAATAGTTCCCAATTATTTACGTAGAGCTGTTTTAGTCCCAAGTTTTATAAAAGTGTAAGATAGTCTCATACATTTTAAATTAAGGCTGAAATAGTATCATTGGAAGAATATTAAAGCTTAATTTTAGAATTTTCGATGACTATTTTGACACTTCTATAAAATTTGAACTGACACGGTCTCATGCAAACAGTCAGGGACTATTTTAACAATTTACTCATTAATAAATCGAGTTTGAGCTCAAGCTCAAGCATAATTCTACGAGTTTGAAGAGGCTCAAGAGCTACTTGTTTAACATGAAAGAGGAAAAATAATATCAATTCAAGCTATTGCAACAATAAAATAAAAAAAGGAATATGTAATTTTGTGATAAATAATACAAAATTATATTATTATGAAAGAAAAAAAAAATTTAAGTTAATGTCACCATATAATCGTATAAGGAAAAAGCAATTTTGTGATAAATAATACAAAGTNAAAAAAAGGAATATGTAATTTTGTGATAAATAATACAAAATTATATTATTATGAAAGAAAAAAAAAAACAAATTTAAGTTAATGTCACCATATAATCGTATAAGGAAAAAGCAATTTTGTGATAAATAATATAAAGTTGTTTTACATTAATCATAAAATATAACATTAATTTTGCAATTAATTACAATTAATGTTCTTGTTATAGTTGGGGATTGGTTGGACTGCATTTGAATCTAATTCTTGTTAAGATATGGCTCAATCTAGGGAGTTGGAGTTTCTTGGTGAAGAGGTGTGTCTCCTGGTGAAAAGGAGTGTCTCTTGGAATAAAGAGGGTTGGGACGAGCAGGGCGATTGTAATTTTATTAGAGGGTTTGTATATGTCTATTTATATGTGTAACCCTATGGGATAAAATTGAACTTCTCTGAAATAGTGAAACCGCCGCTCGCTCCCGAGGACGTAGGCAATTCTTTGCCGAACCTCGTTAAATCTATGTGTTCTTCTTCTAGTTTGTGTCGATTCCTGTTTTATTCCACTGCAATTTTTCACAACAATTGGTATCAGAGCCTCTTTCGAGGGAACAGGAGGAGATCAGAAGAAAGAAGAAGAAATTCGGGCAGTTTTGAGGCTGTTCCTCGGACGGTCACGACAGGGTTGCGAGGAGTTTCGCAACCAGGCAGCGACACCTTCGGGGCGCAGCATTTGGCTTCTTCGACAGAAGCGAATCGCGGGTCGGATCGCGAGAAAGTCACGATAGCAGAAGAAAGCGACAGGCAGAGAAGGTTTCACGACAACGTCGCGACAGAGGAGACTTCACGCGCGTGACTGGCGAGCGGAGGTTCGCGGCACATGGAAGTTGGTGAATTTCTGTGTCGCAGACTACGTGCGTGAGGACAGAGGAGTCGCAAGTCGCGAAGTTGCGCGACGCAGAGGACTAAGGCTTCGGACGACTTCGTTCGCGACTCCCTCCGTAAGTGTCGCTTCGCTCGGTTTCGCGAAGGCGGGAAGGAGAGAGAGTCTCTTGGTTTCGCAGGCCGGCAGTGACAAATTCGGCGAGCAGGAACATCTCCCGTGAGCAAAACTTCGGTTGCGGGAGCAGGTTCCGGAAGGAGTTCGGCGGAAACGGTTCCGAAGGTAGTTTTGCGGTCGCGAAGGGCGAAGGGAGAAGAGGCGCGAGGTTCGGTTTCGTAAACCATCGTGCAGTTTCAGAAAATAGAGGAGTTCGGCCGGTTCAATAATCCGTGGGAAACAAAGGCTGTCTACCGCGAACAAGAGCCTTGTTTTGCGGAAAATCTGAGGAATTCGACCAGTTAAATTCGTCGTTTCGTCGTAGGAGATTTTGCGACAGGTGGAGTTCGACAGGGTGCAGAAGGCGAGAAGACACGATTATTTCGTGAACAGAAGTTTCGTGGAGAAATTCCTCGAACAGGTGTGAAGGGATTCGTGACTCGCAGAAACAACAATTGGCCGAGGTACTGGTAGGAACAAGAAAAGTGCTTCGTGGGAAATTGATTCACGAATCACAGGAGAATCCGCAGGGATAGTTGTTGCATTGACAAAGAAAATTTCAGGTTTCTTTGAATTTATTTGCGGAGTATTTTCTTTTGTTTTTCGAAGCAAGGTAGAAAAATACCGTACAAGATTAAATTTCAAATAGCAATGTCTGGAGCAAAATTAAGATAGTGAAGTTCGATGGAACCGGGAATTTTGGATTGTGGCAAACAAGGGTAAAAGATTTGTTGGCACAACGGGGAATTTTGAAGGCTTTGCGGGTTACAAAGCCTGATAAGATGGAAGATGAAGATTGGAAAGAGATACAACTTCGAGCGGCAGGTACCATACGTCNTTTGCAATTAATTACAATTAATGTTCTTGTTATAGTTGGGGATTGGTTGGACTGCATTTGAATCTAATTCTTTGGTAAAATAAAAAGAGAAATTTTAGATTAGAACGTCCGAACTGATCAAATTTATACATAATTAAATTTCAATCATCATTTTTATTTTGAGATGAATATAATATATAACTAATCAATTAAATTTTGATATGATAATTATCTCGAAGCAAATATATTGGGGGCCATAAAATTTTTTTTTGATTAAATATGATTGTACAAATTTTATATTGATTGAATGATTTACATATAATTTAGTGAATGTAAACTGTGTAAGATGGCTTTAATGGTGCTATGATGGAAGTAGGATTCTTAAGACATCAAAGTTATCATCTAAAGATAATCAATAGCTCGTTCATTTTAGTTATAGGATTGAAGATTAGTGATGAGAAAAGAGGACTTGATCTTTGTGAAGATTATAGACGTTGAAGTTGTTGACGAGGACAAACGACATCGGGCATCACAGATGGTGTTCATAGCAAGAGTCAAAATGATCGATGATAACATACATCGAAGTTGGCAATTAATGATATCAATGATAAACAAATTTGTGCTGACAATAAATGTTAGTATTTATATCAATGGTGGCCATGCACTATATTGTTGGTGATGATGGGTACGTAGATGGGTGTTTATTGAGTTGGTTTGGGATGAAAAATATTGAAATTGATGTTGAGGAGAGTATTCATCTTATTTGTGATGGTAGCAATTAATGTTACCGTTATTGGTTGTTATGTGCATTACGACTTGTAACAATAGTGTGCATTGATTTAGAAGAATGTAAACATTGACGTTGACAGTAGAATATAGTGAACNAGTTGGTTTGGGATGAAAAATATTGAAATTGATGTTGAGGAGAGTATTCATCTTATTTGTGATGGTAGCAATCAATGTTACCTTTGTTGGTTGCTATGTGTATTACGACTTGTAACAATAGTGTACATTGTCTTAGAAGAATGTAAACATTGACGTTGACAGAAGATTATGGTGAAAATTTTGGGTACCAAGGATGTTAATGTTTTGGTGATATTGTAATTATCTAGAGTTTAATTTTATGCATCATGCTTGTTAGTGTCAAAGGGCAATGACATTGTTGTAGTTTATATTGGCTGTTGGCTTATGCAATGACACTTAGCCGGCCACCTCTTTCCTTCATGTTAGAAACCTATCCCCAGCCGGCAGCCTACCTCCGCTTATTTGGGAAGATTTGCATACATAACACTCAATTCTTATGTATTTTTTATATTTACATACATACCACTTAATTCTTATTTATCCATCAAAACACAACCAAGTAGATTTACATGCATAAAACTCAACTCTTACATATGTACGCGCATAGCACTCATTCCTTAGTCTTTACATACCTAACTCATCAAATTGGTTTATCGGCTAAGCACCTGACTTTTCAGCCAGCTATCTCACAAACAGAGAAGAAAATGATCACAAGCCTCTAAACGACCATCTACTTCGGCCCAGTAGTCAACTTCTCAAAGGTCATCTCAGAAGAAGAAAGATTAACAAAAATTAAAGCTCTGCGAACTCAAGTTCATGCATTCTGATGACTGCTCGATGCTTGGGGAACTCGAAAGAAGAAATATCTACATATTCAATACACTTTTATACTTACATGACAACTCCTCAGCTTTTACATATTTTTATGCATGTGTTGCCCAATCCTTTTTCCTAGCAAAATACCGACAACCGACTACCCAAGCCTCTAACCACCTCTGTCCGACCATCCGCCTCCACCCGACCATTTTAAATCAGGAAAGATTTACATACATACCACTCAATTCTTATATATTGATACATTTACATACACATATATATAGATACCAAACTTAGGTTTTGGAACAAAATTTGAATCAGATTGTCAAATGAAATTTTTCTAAAAACTATAAGCAAATGCAGTAATCGCATTTTATGCACAAAAAATTAACTATATTCTATTGCTTCTCCGACGCACATTGTTAGTTTCGTCGAGGCTCTCTTTATGAGACGTATGTTAAATAATATTTTGTATCTCTATGTTGAAGTCCAAAGTCGAAATAGAGAGAGGTTGAGCTCCTATGTACCAGTAACCACTAGCAATTGGGAACTCGAGTCAAGGTAGAAAAACAACTAACAACTACAAAAGCGTCCGATGGGGCCTGAAATAGAAGAAAGAACTGACAATGACATCAAGATCATTTGATCGGTAATGATAGCCGATGGAATGTATCAACATATGACAATGACAAGCTCCGCGAGGGGGGACAAAATGATTGTCCTGCCTCCAAATCATAAAGGTAGCACCTGACAACGACAAACTCTGTGAGAGATGTTTAACGATTGCTAGAGACCTATGGGAAATGTTGGTTGTTGGCAAGGACAAGCTCCGTGAGTGGTGCGTAAACGATTACAATGTACCCAAATCATAAAATTAACACCCGATAACGACAAGCTCGCAATGGGTGCTTAAATGATCATCATGCGCCCAAATTATAAAATTAATACACGATAACGTCAAGCTCTACGAGGGATGTACAATTCAAAAACTCCTTTCACGGGCGACTAACTCTAAGACTCCCTCCTGGGGAGAGCAAATATATTACTCTCTTGTGGGGCAAGCAATTAAAAGACCCACCTTTGGGGCGAGTAACGCTTATACTTTTCCTCTGACGACCGACCTTTCCTCCGACAGTCGACTCTTTCTCTGACGGCTGACTTTTCCTCCGACCGGTTAGCGAAACTCAACAACTATCTTCCAACAGGAAAATGCTAGAATCACAGAATGAGCAGATGACGACAAAGCACTAGTATCAAGAGAGAAAAGCTCTTAGAGGGAGTATTATTAGCAAATTACGTATTCAAGGCTTGTATGATTTATAAATTTCATTGTCCTTACTGTAGTTGTCACTATCAAGAAGCAAAAAGATTCGGAAACTTATTATGCATACTAAAAAAATGTCTGCATGANATATTTAATTCAAAATTAATGCTATTATCATATCTTCTATATTTGTTCCACTAATCAACTCATGCCTATTATTAAGCCACTAATTGTGTAATCAATTCAAATTACCAATTCAAGATTAGTCTCACATGGGACATGTTGGTTGTTGGCAAGGACAAGCTCCGTGAGTGGTGCGTAAACGATTACAATGTACCCAAATCATAAAATTAACACCCGATAACGACAAGCTCGCAATGGGTGCTTAAATGATCATCATGCGCCCAAATTATAAAATTAATACACGGTAACGTCAAGCTCCACGAGGGGTGTACAATTCAAAGACTCCTTTCAGGGGCGACTAACTCTAAGACTCCCCTCTGGGGCGAGCAAATATATTACTCTCTTGTGGGGCAAGCAATTAAAAGACCCACCTTCGGGGCGAGTAACGCTTATACTTTTCCTCTGACGGCCGACATTTCTTCCGACAGTCGACTCTTTCTCTGATGGCTGACTTTTCCTCCGACCAGCCAGCGAAACTCGACAACTATCTTCCAACAGGAAAATGCTAGAATCACATAATGAGCAGATGACGACAAAGCACGAGTACCCAGCGTGAAAAGCTCTTAGAGGGAGTATCATTAGCAAATTACGTATTCAAGGCTTGTATGATTTATAAATTTCATTGTTCTTACTGTAGTTGTCACTATCAATGAGCAAAAAGATTCAAAAACTTATTATGTATACTAAAAATTTGGCTGCATGGATCTTGAGGCAATCTAGTAATTAGCCACCCCACTTCATCGGTCGGTCAAGCTATCTCACTCAACCACCTCACTTCAATCGGCCGACCAAGCCCTTTTCCTCGGCCACGTCATTTTAGTCAACTGACCACCTCTCTCCTTCGACTGTCCGGATAGTCACGGTAAAGCAATCACCATCTTTAGGAAATTCACATATAAGCCACTTAATTTCTTATTTATTGATTGTCATAAGGACCGATACAAAGAAACATGGACATGAAAGCCTGCATCGATCTCAAGCCAATCCAACGATCGAAATAAAAAGAACTAAAATGCCCTTTACTTTCCGCTTCAAAACATAACCAAATATATAATTTTTGGTACTTTTTTCTCCTATCTTCTATGAATTATAGGGCTTCATGATTTAAAAGGGGGACTTTTAGGTGGTTCTCTCATTTATAAACTCTAATTTTATGAAATAAAATGGGTCCGCGAGTCAGGGAACACCCTTTTTTCCCGAACGCGTGAAGTCCCCCTCTTATCTCTTATCTCTTATCTCTCTCTCTCTCTCTCTCTCATTTCTCTCTCGCTCTCAATCTGCTCCCCTTAGTGCAACGCTTCATTCATTCTGCAAGACCCATCAGACAGATGTAGATTTAATAATACCACATAAATTTCATATTCATATATCTAACCCACAAACTCTCATAATTATATTTATAATATTTTGGTACAATAAGCAATGTTAAAAAAAAAAAGTATTTAGTATTATTTTTAATGTAATGGTAAATACTTGAGTGTTATGCATTTATATGTTAAAATTTATGGGTTCGATAAAAGAATACATAATAATTGTATGGTATGCATCTAAATGCCCCTTAAAACCCATTTATTTTTCACCTTTCCCGAAATGTGTGATAATGTAACAAAATCTACCCGATGCCGACCATCAAACGGGAACAATTGTCTATAACACGCCACGTGTACGAATGTGCTGACGTGTGACGCAGTGGCAGTCGCAATAATTAAATTTATTTTTTTCTTAGAGAATTTTTCTCTCCGCCACCGACAAATTCTAATTATTTTGATGTGACGCTCGACGTGGGGCCCAATGGCGGATAGGTTATTGTTTTGTTGTGGAAAAACTTTGTCATGATGCAGGTGCTATTTAATATAATAAAATATAAAAGGGTATTTGCACGCATGCCCTCAAATTCTTATACATTTATATTTTCCTATCTAAGCTATATTTTCTTACAAAAATAATATAAATATTTTAGCTTTTCCATGCATAGAAAGGTAGAATTTATGATATGTAAAAATCAAAATTTAAATATTTGATATGTAAATATATAAGAATTGCGTGATATACATGTAAATTTTTTTGAAAATAAATAATAATAATAATACTTAATTTCAGTCACATATTTTTTAAAAAATAATTATATTTAAAATAAAATTTTAGCACTTCAAGAACAAAAAAAAGTTGCCTTTCAGTCATATCAACTACTTTATGGATATTTTTTTTTATTTATCATCTTTCAATAAAATTAACTATTATAACAATGTAACTAAGTTCTCGTTTGAGACAACTTATTTGATGCGATGACATTTTGAAAACACATCTTGTCTGTTTTGGTAAACTGTATTTTGCTAGCTTATGCGTTTTCAAAATGCTGAAAATTGTGTTTTCACACCGGCTTATTGGTTATGGTTCTACTTTTCCAAAAAAATAAAAATTTGTAATAGTCACCGCACATAACTTATCAACAGATTATTTTTAATCAGCTTATCAGCAGATTATTCAATAAACTACAGCTGCCTAAACAGGCCCTAAGTTGTTTGAAATAAATAATTAAATTTCAAGACAATTATAATAATTTTTGGCTCTATTTATAATATTGAATGCCTAATAAATTAGATATATTTATTTAATAGTTTAATGTATTTATTCATTTAATAAAAAA
>JXCR01138995.1:103562-113615 GCA_002079205.1 Phalaenopsis hybrid cultivar | reverse complement strand
ATATATATATATATATATATATATATATATATATATATATATATATATATATAATGATTTTTGATTTTATATATTTTATCTCTAAATTTTCTAATATACTAAATCTATTTAATTTACCATTATCGTCCCGGGCAACTGCGCTAAAAACTTGATCCCATGAATATAATTGTATAAAATTTATAAAGTTGACTTCGCTTTACAATGATGCCAAAAACTTGATTAGGTATTTTATGAATAATAACATTAAGCACTTAATGTTAGGATTCTATGCAAGTATACGTATCGTTATCAAGTAACATAAGACTTTCTATTTAAGTCTCAAATATCGATCCCACGAGGAAGATTTAAATTTGAAATGATAAACTAATTAGGAAATTCACAAAAATCAAATGAAATTACTGTCTCTAATTTCAAATGTATAAGTTACTAACAAAACTAAATTATTAACTACTAGCAAAGCTTAAATGCAGAGTTTAAAATAGTAACTACAAAACTAAGTTTATTTGATAAAGTTTTCTAATATAAAAAAGCACCCTTCCTACTATAATGAGCTTTTTGGTGAAATGAAATGAGATAAATGGTTTAAATTTGTATTGTTTCAATATGAGTAATTTTAATTCTCTAACCTGATTCAATGTCATAGAAAATCATTTTCTAATCTTATGTTTAGTCCCTAAATCTGTGGCTAGGCTAGGAGGATACTGGCCCCCTTCCAGAGCTCCCACTTCCCTTCCCCTGAAGTCTAACTTTCGCTTTAGTTCATAAACACTAAGATCAAATTGGGGATTTTAGTTTGTCACCCTAAAAATCTCCATTTCTACACCCAACAATGTATAATTCCCTATTTATTTGCACTTAATTCCATGAACGAAAAACTCCTTCATGGACTTAAATGTGATTCTGACTCTGTTGTAGAACTCATACTCCATTTCCCAGATCAAATGTTTCACAAAATATTTTAATAATTTAATTGGACAGATCAAAAAGTAAATTAATAACGGAGTGGAAAAGCCATTCATTTTATACTTTAACCTTGGCACATCCAAATTATCTCTCCATATCACCATATCTTAGTGTAGGGAGAAAGATAAAGAAAACTACTCAGACTTCATGAGGAAGATACAACAAAACACAAATTTCATTTATAAAAGAAAGTTCATACAACACTAATAAACAAATAAAACTTATCTGAAACTCTTTCTCAAAGCAAATCCCGAAAGTTCATACAACACTAATAAACAAACAACACTTATCTGAAACTTTTTCTCAAAGCAAATCTCTTGTAGCCTCTAAAGTTCATACAACAATAATAAACAAACAACACTTATCTGAAACTCTTTTTCAAAGCAAATCCCTTGTAGTTTCTCTTAGGAATTATATGAAGAAGAAATCTCTCCCTTCTCTCCCTCTCCAACACTTCTTAGAGAAGAATTCACACTTAAGATCACCACAAAGACTCAAAACTATAAAGAAATTAACTGAATAATGGTGTGTAATGGCGTGGAAATCAGTTGAAGCTTGCAAAGTGGTGTCAAACGGGACGAAGACGCGCGAAGAGGAGGAAGAGAGAATTTTCTAATCAATTTTGGCTCTAAAAAGAGCCTAGCGTCAATTTTCCAATAGGTGCATCCAAAAACTCTTCAAATAGCTTCCAAATTTGTCAAATCTTCTAAAAATAGGGTCAACACCGACACTAGTGCCGTCCCGTAATTAAATTCATATTCTCTGTCAAATGACACCATCGACGCCTAGTCTGGCACCGTCGATGCTGAACAATTTTCTAAAAATTCCATTTTAACTCGAAATTCTATCCTTTTGGCTTTCTTCTTGTTCTAAGTCCTAAAAATCAACAACATGTAATAAAACATGAAAAATACTTTCCCTTAAAGTGCAATATCACCAAAAATTTTTATAAAATATGAGTCTAAAAATGCATATATTTTTGGTGTATCAACTATACTAACCCTACGACAGATGAAATTAATTTAAGTATTTGAACTCCTACAATAGAAGCTAACACATTCAAACTCAAAACTGTTATCCTACAAATTGTGTGAAACTATCAGTTTGGGCGAACCCCGTCTAAGGATCCAAACTTACATTTAGAGAATTATTTCAAACTCTACGCCACATTTTGATATAATGGTGTTTCTAATAATTTTGTTAAGCTAAGGCTTTTCTTTTTCTCCTTAAGGGACAAAGACAAAATATGGTTGAACTAACTAGCACTGGAATAAATTAAAATGTGTAGTGATTTAGCCCAGAAATTCCTAGCTAAATATTTTCACCTTGAAAAATAGCTAAACTTAGGAATGATATCACTTCATTTTGCCATTATGAAGGCGAGTCGCTTTACGAAGTTTGATACTGATTTAACTTCTTAGGAAGTGCCCCCATCATGCACTTCTCAATTGGTTGATAATTATGACTTTTTTCAATGGGTTAGTAGGATCTCATAAGTCTTTTATAGATGATGTCACTGGTGGGTTACTTAGTAAAAGTCATTTGATGAGGTCTATTCTCTACTATGAGAAGATGGCTAACAACACCGTTCGAAGGCCATCTAAAAGTGTGAACACAAGAAAGGTAGCAAGTGTACATGACACAAACATTCTTATGATTCTAAATTATTAAGTACCTGGGATATCTTGGAAGCTACACCAAATTGGGATGAACTAATTTTAGGGATCATAAGTAATTGAAGAAAATTCATGCGGACAATTGGTTGAAGCTAATACTTATGAGACACTAAATACAATAAATAATAAAATAAATAACCGGTACTCTATTTGTTAGAATCCTAGTTTGAAGAATAACCCTAACCTCAGTTTGAATAATAATCAAGGGGCAGGAAACCAACAATATAGAAGAAATCAACCTAGCCCTTTTGGGAATTAGAATCATCAGGGTAGTTCTAACCCGAGTCCTTGGGAGGAAGTTTTTTTTAGATGGAAAATTAGCTACAAAGCCAAGGGAAAGCTATTAGGACTATGATGGATAAGTTTTGACAAAGTGTGAACTTACTTAGCAGTTGACTCTAAGGAATTCTTGATAGTAACACTGAGGTCAATCTCAATAAAAGGAATAGTGAGCACTTGAAGGAAGTTAAGTTGAGAAGTGGAAGATAGTTGAAGGAGTGGTGCAGAAAGGTTCTAAGGGGAGAAAAAGAATGTGGAACTCAAAAGAGCCCTGGAAGAGCTTTCCAAATAATTAGGAAAACCACTCCCACTCACAAGGAATAACTTAGAAAGTCAATCATAATCATGTCCTCAGAGACTCAAAAAATAAAAATTGGATCAACAATATTCATTATTCCTTGAAGTCTTAAAGAAGATTATTATCAACATTCCTTTTGCTAAGGCATGAGAAAAAATGCCTAGTTATGTGAAGTTCATGAAGGTGATCCTTAACAAGAAAGTTTGGAGACTATGAGATGGTAGCACTGAGCGAGGAATGAAATGCTATCATTTTGAAGAACCTTCCTCATAAGTATAAATATCCTAAGAGCTTTACTATTTCAAGTGCAATTGGAGAGAAGTTCATTTTACATTTTCATTTTACATTTTATTATCAACATTATCATATTGGAAAGGATTTGTGTGAATTAGGAGCCAATATTAACCTTATTCCATTTTACATTTTCATGAGGTTAAAATTAAGAGGTGTCTCCTCATACCATTGTAACCCTTCAGCTTGTTGATCCATCGATCACTTATCCAAGAGAGGTTATAGAGGATGTTCTTATGATTGTGAAGAAATTTATCTTCCTTATTGTCTTTATTCTATTAGATATGAATGAAGATAAAAAGATCACTATCATAATAAGTAGACCTTTCCTAGCCATCGAAAGACCATTGATTGACATGTAAAAAGGAGAGTTAACAATCAGAGTAAATGATCAAGGGGTAACTTTTAATGTGTTAAAATCAATGCAATTCTCTTATAATTGTAATGAAGATTCTTGATATAGGATTGAGAGATTAGTATAGAGTTATTATTAGTGATGGTATGCATAGAGTTATTATTAGTGATTAGAGAACACATGTTACGAATACAAGGATTGAGACATTAATTGAATGAGTGAAATCACAGAAGTTTTTAATAGTGAAATAAAAAAGATTTTGGTGAAAATTATCAATCCTTACTGAAAGCATCGGTCATTGAGACCTGACGATGTTTTATGGGTCTGTAGAACTGTGTATAAAAAACCTATAGCGATGTCTTTAAAAAGGCTCATATTTGGCAAATATTATCACTTACCACTTGAATTAGAGCACACAGCATATTGGGTTATTAAAGTGTTCAATTATAACATGAATGAAGCTGGTGAGAAAAGGTTGTTGCAGTTAAATGAACTAAAGGAGATTATACAAGAATATTATGATAATGCCAAAATAAATAAAGAGAAAAATGAAGAAATGGAAGAATAAAAAAATTCTTAGAAAAAAAATTTAACATGGACATGTGGTTTTATTGTATAAAACACAATTGAAATTATTTTTAGGAGAATTTAAGTCTAGGTGGTTAAAACCATTAACTATAGTAAAGTTTATCCTTTTTATTGCAATTAATGTTAAAGATCTTTAGATTGGTTGAGTGTCTAGAGTAAATAGATAGAGACATATAGCATACATAAGTGGTGAGAAACGTGTGGTAAATGAGGACTTGATGCTGTCATCATGTGTAACATATCTGTTATTGTTGGGTTGAGGACATTAAACTAGGCGTTTCATGGGAGGCAACCTAATTTTGTAATTCTAAGTTTGTGTTGTGTAGTGTACTTAAATCTATGCAGATACGTTTATGCTTATGTGATGTTTATTTTGTTGTTCTTAAGGATTACAAAAAATGAGGAGGAATTACTCTTAAGTATTTCCCTTTATCCTTAATCTTCTCATTGTGCCTAAACTCTGACAAATCTTTTTGTGGTAGAAGGATCAGCTACATCTTATATAGCTTACTTTTTAATCGAATGTAGGGATATACAATATACATAATGTGTTCAAACATGGAATAGAACCATCTAAAATAATTGGTTATTACTTTTAAGTATGTTCATCTATTAATATGGCCTTTGTTGTCCAGAGATTAGAGGGATTGGTGGACAATTCCTCCATTGAACAAGTTGAGGTATATGATTTTAGTAGCAGGGTAGCACAAGAGGATTTTCAAAATATAAACCAATTTGATTAGTTCACTAGCTATCTAGCATATCAGTTGAAGATATATTGGTGAAACTGAGGGATTTTAAATAACAATCTTATTTAGTTTCTAGTATATTTTACTTACCAAATACATGCAAGCAATCGATAGTCAATAGAGAAGGATTTTGTTGAAATTTAGGAAGAAGAGAAGAGATATGTGATGAGAAGTAGGATGAGTGACCTTATTTAGCTTTAATTATAGGGTGTTGTCGGTATAGATATTATGTGTGATCAAGGAATGAGAGGGCATGAATATTACAAATCAAGTGAACATGGTCAATTTTAGTCAGGGTTCTTAGGCCCTGCCCACTTGGATGTTAATCACCACTATGGGTAAGTAGTACAACTCCTAGGTGCCACCCAGGATGTTTTGGCTATAAAGCAAAAAATCAGGATGGTTGAACCCATTTCATGAATTTTCTTCCCCTTTTTTTTCTTCAACTACAGAGAGGCAAAAAGTTGTGCTCCTCATTTTTTTACAACTTCACTAGATCTTTGAGGTTCTAGTAAGTAAAAATTTCTTCATACAAGGTAAATTTCACTCTTTTAAACTTCTCATTTGATTCTACATCTCAGATATTTCACTTTTTAGCTGGAGAGAGCTTAAGTTGAATATTATGGGAAAAATTTTGATGTAATTCTTGATTTGCATTTTGATTGCATCCACATTATTTTTAATCTTTATTTCTTATTATTCTTATATTTTTTACTTCTCAATCAGTGATACACCAAAATAATATGTTGTTTTAAGTATACATTTTATGTTTTTTTGGTGATATTCCACTTTAAAGAAGGGTACTTTCATGCTTTTGTTGCAGGTATAAAATTTAGGCATTTGGAGCAAAAGTAGCAAAAAAGATGAAATTTGGAGCCAAAATAACAAAATTTGGAATTTTGGTGCATGAAGCGGCACTTTATAGAGGCCTGGCACCTGAAGCACCAGAATTGGTGCTTGAAGAAGTATTTTGACAAAAAATTGGCATCTGAAGCGCCAAAACCCAAAATTGTGCAGGCTTAAGCAAGTTGGCACCTGAAGCACCACAAATGACGTTTTGTGGATTAAGGCACTTTAGGACTGATTTTACTTGAATTTAGAAAGGCATCACAAATTGATTCAACGCATCTAGACACTTTGGAAGGTTTAGTTATGAAGGGATATGTCTTATGGATCAATGGACATGTCTTTTGAATTCAAAAGGATTGACTTTTTGATAGAATTTTAGACGGAATTTTGAATTCTTTTCGAAGAGAGGTAGCCTCCGATGAAAGAGAGGGAAGTCTAGGGCTTGATGGTGTGGCGTGTAAGAGAGAGAGGCTTGTGAGGGATTTTCGAAGAAGGCAAAAGAGAGAGAGAGGGAGAGAGAGAGAGAAATTCAAGGGCTTGGAGTTTTTTTTCAAGGTTTGTAAGGGGAGAGGGAAAGTGAGAGATTTCTCCTTGATTAATTTTCTAAGAGAGAATTGAGAGTGCTTGTAAAGAGGGAAAGTACTTGAAGAGAACTTCTAGAGATTTTCTTTGGAAGGATTGTGAAAAAAGTTGTGTTCTTTTATTTCTTTTTTTTGTAAACTTATTTTTACATATGAAATACATGTTTTTTTGTATCCTTCTCATGAATTCTGAGTAGTCTTATTTATCCTTCTCCCTATAACAAGATTTGGTTTTGTGGAGATTGATTTTGTTTTCTACGGTTTTATATGTCAATAAATTGTGATGATTTGAACTCTGATCTTCATTAACTTTTTGATCTAGCCAATTGAAATGTAAAAATGTGTTAAGAATTATATTTTCCAAAAGGGCTACAATTTCTACAACATGGGGAGAATCACATTTTATTTCATGGGAGAAGATGTCATCCATGGAAATAAATAGGGAAATATACATTGTTTGATGCAAAATTGGAGATTTTAGGGTGACAGATTAAAATCCTCAATTTGTTCGAGTTGATTGAAAACTAATGTGAGATTGTTAGTCCTCATGTAAGAGAGTAGTGGGAGCTCTGCAGAAGCAGCCGTTACCCTCTTAGCCTAACCACAAAATTAGAGACAAAACTCTGGGTTACTCAATTTTCTTTATGCACTTAGAAGAGGATAAGGTAGAAAATTGCTCCTNTGCACTTAGAAGAGGATAAGGTAGAAAATTGCTCCTTTTTGGCACTATATATATATATATATATATATATGAATATATTTTCAAATATTTTTAATTTCTTCACAATCCATATACTTCTTGTTAAGGGGAAGGATGCTTTTTTAAATTTGAACTCTTCTTCATACAAAAACTTTATTTAGTTTTCATAAATTTTATATTTGAGAGTTTAGCATTTAGTTTAAATAACTTAGTCTTTTAACTGTATTTTTTTTAGCATTCACTCATTTACTACAGATATAAATTTTATAATTAACTTTTGTAGTTTAAATTTTAGTTTACATTATAATTTAAATAATTTACTTTTAAGCATTTACAACTTCCCTGTGGTATCGATATCTAGGACTCCATTAGAGCTATTTATTACTTGAGCGATATGTATACTTGTGTTATTTTTAGAGAATTTGACAGTTTAAAGATTTTTGAAAGATAAAATTATTTTTACTAAATTTATTTTTGTTGGGATTAAACTGTGTTTCTGCTATTGTATTTATTGTGTGTATTTTGTAATATTAAAAATTATTTGCAAAACTAGCACACTAAATCCACCCGCATCAATCACTCCTAAAACCAATAACGACAAATCAAAATCTTCTTTTGATAATAAGAAATTTGGAAGTTCCAAGGCTTTGGAGCATTACAATGACTTATTGATGTTGAATAAGTTAGCTAAAAATGTCGATTCATCAGCTCTGGATGTTTGAAATTGGGAGAATTTTTTTTAAACATTTTTGTAGCTGTGATTTTTGTTGTGAGAGATTTCAATACCAATTTTTTTGATGTTTTTGATGATTTTGTTTTTTGTAAGAGAAAAGCAAGTTGGTGTCTCTCGCTCTCGCATTAATGCATTATTTTCATTGAGTGATGTCCCTGCAAGCATTTATTCCAACTTCATTCCTAAAAATTCTTATTTTGATGATATTAGCTAATTTTTAACTTATGGTAGTGTGGTTTGGAAAATTAGAAATGATCATAAAATTATTTTTTCTTCATTGAAGCTAAATATAGCTTTTAAGGCTTGACACTACTTCATTTTTGCTAAGCTACTTCCCTCTACCAATCTCAGTGAGGTCTCCAAAGATAGAACCTATTTTAATTTTTGCACCTTAACCATGAAATCTATTAATATAGGGTACCCTCATTCAACATTATATAGTTAATCCCATAAGGGGGGATTTATTATTGGTTTGTTGTACCCGTCTACAATCTTCTTGTTATACAAAAATTAATGTGTGTCTTTTAGGAGTTGAGAGTAGAAGCTTTAGTATTTGATGCCTATTTCAAAAACCTGCCTGAATTTATATGATAAACACACTATGTTTTGGCTTAGGGCTAGTTCATTGCAGCCCTCTTCTTATATGCCCTCTACTTCCTAAGCTCAACAATGACCTTCCACATGTTCAGCTTCAATGTTTGAAAGATTGGGTAAGTTAGAGGATGAAATTTCTATTATTGAAACTAAAGTTTATGATCTAGCAGACCATATGTCACTCATGGATTGAAAGAAAAACAGTCAATTTGATCATTTTCCTAGTTTTCAGGGCGCCCATCTAGCAATGTACAGTAAGAATCTATGGATTGGAGGAGACAATCTCATTTCGTTCCCTATGTATCCTCTATATAACCTATATGAGCATACCTAGCTGATAGAGGAGGACTCTAAGGATGATGATTAATAACAAAATGAGGATGAAGATGAGGAGGGCGAGGAGTGGTATTTAATTTCTTTTATCTGGATGTATAGGATGTTCTTTTTTTTCTGACAGTTGCTGCAGTTATTTATATTGGATTAGTTTGTTCTGTATGGTGGAAACAATTTTATAATCCTATTGTAATATTCAGACTTACTGGTGCTAGTTTTATTCAGTATTCTATTTAGTTAAGATTTACTTTCTATTATATACTAATTCATTTTTCAGTGATACATGTTGATCTTGTTGATATACACATGTGATAAAAAGTAGTTCTAAGCATTTATCTCCTCATTTAAATTCATGTTGTAAATGGCTTAAAATATTTTAAATTAAGTTTGGGTGAGGGGATTTGTAGAGCTTACTTATTTGTCCTATTTAAATATGTTTGAATTACTATTGTTAATTGACTTAAGGAAATTGGGAGACAAATTTAGAACTATCACAATCAAGAGGAGGGATAAACATAGTTAACTTATTTAAACTTCATCTAAATTAAGTTTAAATAGTGTTAAGTAACTTTTTTAATTAAACATATAGGAAAATGATTAAAATATTTATTTTGAAAAATTATCATGTATTTGTTAAAGTTGTTGTACTTAGTTAAATATTTAACAAGAGTTGAACCTTGTTAAAATTATATTCTCATCAAATAATTCTTAAACATTTGAAAAATTAAAAAGAAACGGAATGTGAAGTGTTTAGTTTTAAAAAATTATAGCATAATTTAAAATTATTACAAGGCCTATCTTGATATAGTAATCATCATAAAGAAATCTTAAAAAAATAAATATTCATCTTAAAGCAAGAAAATAGAGTTGTCGGCACTCCTTTCGGATGTGGTGCTGCCCGTTGCAAGCTGTTGACCGCCGAAATAGAAATCCTATCGCCCGTTTCGAAAGGACTTTTGTCTTACATATATATATATATATATATATATATATATATATATATATATATATATATATATATATATATATATATATATATATATATATATATATATATATATATA